>CM039508.1:21086606-21100608 GCA_022432975.1 Begonia masoniana
AAAAAATTATTTTATTTTCTTTCTTTCCAATTTTCCCTTAACCAAATCCCGGTGTTACAATCTAACCCTCCTTACAAAAATTTTTGTGGCATGGATAGTCCTCAATGTACCCATCTCACCTCCATACCCTTACTCATCTATCGGTTACTACATACACAATTCTGTCTTACCTATTCTGCACCCAATACTCCGAAGGCGTTCATTCAACTATAATCTAATCCAGACCCTCACACCCTTCTAACTAATTCTCGACTCGATCTTTTCTCTAGCTAAGTTCATTATTATTCCGCACGCTTTATCTTCTGTGTCTACAACTAGTCATACCACGACCACTCTCTATGCTACCCCCCCTTTGAAGACTCTCAACTTAATCCTTGTCCCTAGTAATTTCTTACGACAGATCTCGTGACTAAGTTTACTCGTCACTAATTACTTTCTAATGCAGACACGTATCCATCAACAATCTCAAAACCTCCAAAAACATCTCATAGCAATAACACTAGAACCCATCTTAGTTTTAGATTTCAAATTCCTTTCGATCTTACTATCGCATCTTACATCTGTTTACCTCGCACCTCATTCGAACTCATTTCACATATTCTAATTCACTATAACCATCGCAGGACGAACTGATTGTTTCATTCACTCCAAATGGTCAACTCTCCACAACACTAAGTTGGGTTCATTCTAAACTATACACCCCACCGCTCAATAATGCCCTACATTATGACTTCACTAATTTTCTACATCTCCCAAACTTTTCATTTTTTCCTACCTTTGTCTCCCGCTAGCTTGATATCTTTTCCAACTTAATTTCAACTCTAACTTCTCTACTCCAATGTTCATCAACACTGAGATAAACATCTTAATACCGTAACACTAGAACGCATTACATAAACATCTTACCATAAAGCCATAAGTTTTACTTTCTTCTACTCTACCTCTCTTCTCATACTATCATTCTATCCGTCTTACTCTGCACTCGTCTTACATTCACTATGCTCTATTTGTCTAACTCCTCCAATTTCAGTCATTACCAAACACTTCAATTCTTAGTCTTAAACGATCATTCCGACTTTACCTCGACAACCGAATGATATTTCCTGCTCGTCCTTTCGACCTCAAACGCCCTTCGTGTCTGCCTATCCCTATTCATCTCTCCCATTAGAATTTACTAATTTCGCACTTCGTCCCTTTACCCACTAACATAGTTTTAAAAACGCATACTTAGTCTAATTTCATATAATGTACTCTTACACAGTTTATTAACTTTTAACTTAATCACGCCTCACCTATCTCATGTAGGGCTAACTCTCTATCCTAACTCTCTCTCTTACTTTACCTATCTCCTTTCTATATCCATCCAAAATTATCAATTTAATCTCATCGTTCTTCTAACTTAACATCTCCCACCCTCTACTAATACTCGAGTTCTCATTCACATCTCACTCTTCATGCTCGCCAACTCTTAAGCTTATCCACTCTTCTATCTATTTAACGACATTAGCAGTTTCGACCATTCGTTTCATACATACGAGTCGAACCTATAACCTTTCTAACTTAACATTATCCCTAAATCACTCACACAGTTTTCGTGCAATATCTCGTTCCTCTCATTCCAGAAATTCGCTAATTCCTCATATCTTACAACCGACAATTACTTAAGTTCAGACCTCAAATCTACCTTCCTCTTTCTATACGACTTCTAATTTCCTCTTAGTTTCGTACTCTAATACAATTATCTAAATTTCCCCCATGATCTCTTCAAAATTTTACTAACGAATTTATGTTTCTATAGTCCTCCAATTCGTTTTAAATATTCCCCTAACTCTCGTTACAACAAGTCGCCCAACAACCCTCCTTGTTTTGCAAACTTGTTGTAGCCCAATTAACACCCTAAATCTCAATCTCCTACCTATTACCTTTCGACATAGATACCACTCTCATGATCACTATTTCTCCTAACATCGCGGCAACAATTAATATAAAACTCAAGAACTTTATTTAATATACAAGCGGCGAAGATTTTTCTCTACTTACCTCAAACCTCTAAGTTTCTAAGTTATTCCAAGTTATTCCAAACCTATATCTTCGGCTCCCAATCCTAGGTCGAATAACACCACAAAACAAAACACAGCACGTCCACTACTTCTTGTCACGCCTAAATTCTCCTATACAATGCCGGTTGAAAACTTTTAAGAACATACGCATTCTCGTTTCACCCTCAATGCAGTAATCCCTTAAGATAGTACCTATACCCTAAGCTCCAATCAATTTTCCAAACGAATATCACCTAGCATCTTCTTGCCCCTTTAATACCTCATATTTATTGGTTTCCTAGCTCTAAGGAAATCTCTAACTTTTAATTCCCGAAATTTAGTACCTGTCTATGGCTCACGTTCACTCCACATTGTTTCATCCCATCTTGTTAACCCCCCTTAACCACTTAGGCTCGGCTCCCCCTCTTTTTTTCTTGCAATAAAGTTTTTAGAATCTTCCTCCAACGGAATACCAATTAAGTATTTCAAATTCTCAAAAATTCTCCAAATTTAGAATCAGTTTCGTTTCTCCACACAAAACTGACCCCCCAATCATTTACTTAAACTAACCCTTGACTACAGTTTATATCTGTAATAGTTACGTACCTCTAAATATCTCACCTGGCTATCTTGTCTTATCCACATACTTACTAAGGGTCTCTTCAATGATTTAAGACCTCTCTTCAAATCTTTTCTCACATAAGATGTAACTTTTTAAGGGAACTCCTCCAAAATTTTCTCACGCTCTAACCTTAAATCCATCCTACTTATATCTATTCTATAACGGATGTTACCTCTTGTCTGTTTCGTTTTTCAGAAGTAAATTCCCTAACTATTCGCTATCAGTTCACTATGTAAAACCCTGTCTATAAGTTGATTGGTTCATGGGTCCACCGAGGTGGGTCCCGTGTTTGTAAGCCCCGCCCGGTTCTTTCTTTTTCCCGGGTTTTAGATTTTTCTCCCACATAGAAGTGACATTTTTCTGTGTTAAATATACCAAATCAAGACCTTTTTTAATAAACGGAAAGGTTTTATAGAACCCTTATGACTAATAGAATTGTTAGGAGAAAGTAATGAAAGTTTAGAAATCCAAATCAAGGTATACGGTCAAGTTTTCCGTTTTTTCACCCTATCGTTTTAATTCGTAAAATAGTAAATTAAATCTCGTTATGAAAAACGACGAAGGTTTATTAGAGCCCTAGTATAAATTGGTAGTATTTGAGGAATAAGAAAATTTTGGAGAAACCAACCGATAGTCGAATGATAGGATAAACGAAAAACCAAATGGGGGCAAACTTGTAATTTAACAGTGTTAATTGATTAAAATAGAAAATTTCCCCTCCTTCCCACTAATTCATTCTGAAATTTTCCAGAGAAGGAACCTTGGCGACTTCAGCTTCTCCACGGCGACGAGCTTCAATCGCCGATTCTCCACTCCGATCATCAAACGTCTGCAGTCTTCCTCTTCCCCTCGAGATTCTGGGAAGTCTCTAGATTTCTGATGTATTTCCCTTGGATTTTTAGAGATTTTAAACCGTTTAGGGTTCCGTAGGGATTTCGTAGAAATAGCCCGGGTTTTGTTAGAATAGGTATTTATCGCTTTATTGATAATTAGTGAGAATTATTGGAGGATGGTTGAGTATTGGTTGATATTAAATGTGCAAACTGGAACTGTGGAGCTTCGGTGTTTTTGATTTGCTTACCATTCTTCGGGTTTGGTTTTTGAATGAGTTTCACCGTTTGAAAAGTAGACATTCTAAGGAGCTCGTAGCTGCTTGAATCATCAAATTTGGACATCTATTCAATTTATGACAAATTTTCGAAGTTGGACGAAAAGTAATGATTTAAAAACAGAGCGTTCGGTTTTAGTTTTCTGCCAGTATATTGAAGGACTTTTGATAAACGAGTTTAACATTGAAAGTAGACGTTCTAAGGAGTCCATAGCAACTGAATCATCGATTTCGTTAAGAATTGGTTTAGTTATGAATTTTCAAAGTTTAAGTAAAATAGTAAAGCGAAATTTCGGCCGGTCACTGTTCTGATGCATTTTGACCATCCTTCTGATTTTATTTCGCAAACTGTTTGTGGGTTAAATTAGATACTTTAAGAAAGCCGTGCTTTTGGAATCAAGCCGTTTCGACATTTGTAGATGAAGTTATAATTTTTCGAAATTGGTTCATGTTTCGAGCTAGAATCTTAGTCTTTGTGATTTAAGTCAACTGATTTACTTGTGCTGGTTTGAAATGCTTCATTTAAAGTGCCACACATGTTGATGTTCTTGTTGGATTAGATGGCTTGGAATTGTCGATGTTTGGTTTTAAAACTAATTGCATTGAGATGATTCAATTGGAGATATTGATTTTGAAGTTGATGTGTTTTAGGTTTCAAGTTACAAAAAGAGATTCGTCAAGTTAAATTCATTTGCTAAGGACGCGAGGTAAGTCTCTGTGACTTGTTTGGCCGTCTTGGCCTACACCATAAGAATTGTGTCGATTGAGGAATTGGAGATGAATTGTGTTTGGGTAGACATCTTGGGTAGTTAGGTTACTTTAAGTTATAGAATGTTTAGTGTTTGTTGATTGTTAATGCTTTATTTTCATTGTTTTGTTATTGTTATTGTATCGAGCATGTCCATGCATTGTTTTCTAAGCACGCATGCAAAATGAATTTCAAAGCACTTTTACATGGAAAAAAGTAAACAAAGAAAGTAAATGAATGCAAAGATAGTCACGCTGGGTGCGGTGGTTCAGGCATGGCTGTCGGAGGAAGCATGCTTTCCTCTCGGTTAGATCTGAGGGACTATCCAATCGCAGGATGTGCCACTCCTATCTAACGAGAGTGAAGCCCCGGGTGACCCATAGAAACCCAAAGAAAGAAATGAAAAAGAAATGAAAAGAAAGCATGGTTTGAAAGAGCATAGCATAGCATACATTTGCATTCACTTAGATTTACTGAGCCTCTAGCTCACGTGTTAAATTCTATGATGTAGGTGGTATTTAGACAGGTGAGGAAGACGTCCATCCGCCTGAAATATGAGCATGTTGAAGGAGGAGGCCCGTGGGAGTGCGCTGGCAGTCGGGGCGTGATTTTGACCCGTGGGGACATAGGTAAATGTTTTAGGAATCGATGGATAGAATATGGGAAATATGTATAGTTATATTTTAGGATGTTTTGGGTTTGGATGGATTATATATCGTGTTTTGGAAATTAAAAGGATTTTTGTAATGCTTTAACTATTTTCAAACAGGAGGATATGTTAAACTTTTAAACGAAACCACGAGGTTCGTTTTTACGAAATAGGTTATGTTTATTTGTGTTTTGAGTCGATGGACGAGTGATCGTTAGCGTGAGTAATGTATGTGAGAGATAGGGTTATTGTGTAGAAATGTGTTTGTGGAATGTGATGGAGTGCGATGAAGGAAGAAGAAAGGGGAGGAGTGTGTGTTGTGTGATGAGAGTTGTGAGTGTGAAGTGCAGGGCGTGAGGAAATGAAGAAAGAAGGAAAAGAAAAGGTGAGAGGCGACTGTTCGCAGAGGGAAAGGAGTTGGAACGCAGAACTCTCTAGTTTTCCAGAGAGTTTGGCGACCGTACGCGGGTAGAGTGGCGTACGGTCGGCTTGAAGGTCAGATTTCACGTTCTGGAAACAGAACGTGAACCGACCGAACGCTAGAAGATGAGCGTTCGGGTGGCTGTGCGTGGGGCGCTCGAACGCCTATCGTCAGGCGTTCGGTCGCCTATGGTTTTATGGGCCGAATTGACTCTTCAGCCCCTCCCTTGCTTCGGTGCTCTTTTGTCTCAAATGGCCGATGTTTAATTGTTATTTAATTGTTTATTTTAAATTGATTTGAGAATTTAAAATGAGTCTTCCAATTATTTTCCAAACGATTTCAATAATTTTTAATTCCGCTTAACGTTATGAGATCTACTTAGGTATAAAAAGAAAATTTTAAATTTATCGGGAATTTCGAGGAATAGTTTAAGGGTCGTTACATCGGTACTCACGATATGTTCGTTCTACTCCTGAACAAGGCTAGACAATCTAATCTCAGTTAACTAACTAAAGGTAAAAAAATACTTACAGTCGGTGAAGCACGTTGCACGGTGGCCGGCATTGTCGGGTAATCATTTGAACGACACGACCATTTATGCTCTGATACCATCTTGTAACGCCCCCGAACCCACCCTGGCTCGGTGCGCCACTTTACTAACCAATCCCACGTTAAAAACCTCATTTAAAATAAAATTGACACCGTAGAATCTAAAACTAAATCTCCTGAAACTCTTTTAGGTCATACCTAGCTGCCTAGACTCACAAATTTCCCTTAATCCTAACCTTTAAGCACCACGGCATCATTCCCGAAAATTTTGGCAAAGTAACGCCTAAAAATGGCGCCTCCAAAATGCTAGGTACCTGCAATAAATCAATTCCCAAATAGATCCAGAATACTCCTAACGCATATGGCATGAGAAATCTCCAAATAGCAGTAAAGAGGGAAACTAAAATACAAATATTCCTAAGTGAAGAAAGTCCACAATATAGGGCGACATATCACCCTTAACTATGACTATATACAACAAATCCAAATAGCTATCCCGTAACTATCAAAAACATTAACCAAAAAGAGATTGCGCATTCCCATCATTTCTACAAACAGACATCTACAATAAACTACTAAAATGTAAAGTCCCACATTCTCCCGAAGACCATGGTCGTGACGCCCCGACAACTGCTTGCACCGGCATGCCCCGAACTCCTCCAACTGCGACCTAGTCCTCGGCTGTCCCCTCTACCTTACCTGGATCATACTCGCCACCTACACCATAGAACACAAAACGTAAGCCTAATACTTAGCAAGTAGGGAAATAATGCACATAACACACTAAATGCTCGACTCAACCCTAACATGCAGTTTCTACACCCTCCGTTGTTTTCTTTTCGTTCTGGTTACATTTATCTTCCACTTTCATGTGAATCAAGTAGGCACACGCCCCAACACAATCCTGGACGGCCACGCCTTGACCCACGGAGATTGACTGGAGGCACACGACCTAACACAATCCTGGACGGCCAACCAAATCTCCCCCAATCGATCGTAGAATCCTCATTGTGCTTTCAAGTACGAGCATATTGAGACATTCATACTCACGACACATTACGTAATTTTTGCATAGCATCTCTAATCAAATACCTCACGGGGTGCTCAGCGAGCCACGAGCCCGACGAGGCTATTCAACTAGAGACCAAGTTGCATATCAATTTTCTTATCTTTCAATTCATTCTCACCACTCAAGCATGCAAAACACGTGGTTTCGTAGTTAGAAAACAATGATGCATGACACACGATGCATGACATAAATTAAAACATAGCAAACAAAAAACATAGCAAACAAACAATCATTCCTTACCGTTCTATGGTGTAGGCTCGAAGGCAACAAACAAGCACCACTACTTACCTGGCGTCCTAGCTTGCTAAGGATACTCGGTTACCTGTCCACCTACGGCTCGACCTACGACAAATATTCAAACTTCATTAAACTCAAGCCTACATCCACCAATTACTCTCAAACTACTATTTCTAGCATAATCCAACTAAAACCTAACTAAACGGGCCACTAATTTGGGTTCGGTAAAAACCGACCCGAAACTTTAAAAGCACGTAACTTTTGCGTCGGTTATCGGAATCGAACAATTCCAGCGGCCACGTACTCCTCTAATAACCTATTGTAACCTGCCAAAAGGAATTTTAAAACAAACGACCCTAGCTAGGTCAAAACTGGCAAAACTCGAACTGCCCCTAAACTGGGAATTTCACCATTCTCGGTTTTTCATCAATTCTCATCAATTCCTTCACCAAACGATCACCCTAACCTTCAATTAGCATAAACTAACAAAAATCCCAAGCTACACACACCAAAACCCGAAATGCCCAAATCGGGCTCCTTGATTTTTCGCCCAAACGAACCCATCACGGCCAGACGATGAAAGCCGGTCCAAGGGTTGGCGAACCCACGCCGGAAACTACCAAAATCGGCCGGTGATCGGAGCCAAATCGGGCTCGTCACCCTCGGCCACGAACAGAGCCAAAAACAGGGCAAAAATCGACCCTTACCTGTCGGGTCGTGCACGGAGACAACCAACTCTGCTCGTCGCTGTCGTCTGGCTGGGCCGGAGAACGCCAGAAATCACGGCGGTGAACGGCCGTCGATCGTCTCCCGTTCGCGTCTCCCTCGTCTCTCCCTTGTTCTCGTTCTCGGGTGCTCGAACATAACAGAATGGCTTCGGCCATTCTGTTGTTTTATTATTATATATATTTTTTAATAATAATAATAATAATAATAATAATCATAATAATAACATTAATAAATCATTATTTACCGTTTTGCCCTCCCGAGTTTTCGACCATTTCGAATTTCGTTAAATCTCGTTCTTAATTTATAACTCACGGCTTAAATTCACTGGAAATACCCGAACCTAAAACCATTCACATTTCTTTTAAATTAATTAAAACAACCTATTTTATTATTATTTTATTTTCTCTCTAATTTTTCCTTAAAAAAATCCCGGGTGTTACAACAACTACTATAATGAAAACTAGCGCTACGTAGACAAATATTGTTAAATATTTGCAATTATAAAAAAATATAAAATAATGATTCTTTCTGTTATTTTATCACTAGTAATTAAAGTAGTATTAAAAATTATATTTACTTAAAAATATACTCTTTTTAATTTAAAATTTGGATTTATAATACCTGCATAAAAAATAAAAAGGAATATCATACCTATATTTTTCAAATTTTGTTTTTATTTTATAAAGAATATTATTAAAATCATTTATATGTCAATCTTGTGCCAAATTTAAAAAAATATCAAGATGAGGTGTTGAATATTAAATTTCAGAATAGTTATTTGTAATCATTAAAAGATTCTAAGAATTCAAAATTTGTACTAATAAATATCATAACTATCGAGATTAATACTGTGTTTTTTATTAAGAAAATAACAAATGACTTATCAATACAACTTAACATTTTCTACCATTTAAATAAGTTGATTTCCAACTATTTTCTATGTCAGTCTTTAATTTTTGTGGTTTAATTTGAATAGATTTACAAAATTTTATATATTGTTGTTGTCTAATATAGGAAATTGTAGATTTTGTTACTTCTTAATAACGCAAAATACAACTCACACCAACTTTAACAACAAAATTTTAAAATTTGGCACATAGATCTCATATGAAAAAAAAAAGAGTTGAGTAATAAATGCAATAGTATCATTATCAATATTAACATTATTAAACGTTATATTAAATATTTTACTAATAATACAATATTCACGTAAAATTGTCATAATATGATTAAATATAGGATTATAATGTGAGAATATTTATAGTTATAAATTTTAATTTTTTTTATTTAATTGTCGATATTCACTACTAAAATATGAAGCCTATGAATTAGGTTCATTCCATAAAAAGACTTGATGCAAATAGATATTGATGAAGCATTTCTAATAATGGGATTAAATTATTTTTCACATCATTAAAAGTTTAGCATAGTTATCAAATAAAACACTTATACATGAGGTAAACTTTAACTAATATCTTGTACTTTCAAAATTTGTCAATTTAAATCTTGTACTATAAAATTGTTATCGATTTTAAATCTTTAGCTAATTTCTTTAAACAAACCAGTTAGTTTTTTACCCAATTGCACCTCCCAACCTCCTCTCTCTCACCACCGTATCCTCGTTGCTAGAGAAGACCATGTCTTGTTTAGATTGGAAGCAGAGAGAGAACGGATATTTTGTCACCTTGCAGACTGTTTTCACATGTATGTATTTTAATTGTTAATATTTTATCTACTAATTAGTTTGTGTTTTATTTATAGGTAAAGTCCTTTTGAACCTTGAAACGAAGGAAGAAAGAATTTATCTTCCCTTAGTCAAATATTGTAACCAAGCTCTAATTTCATATTTTTAGGAAAACTTTAATTTTATTTAAACCTTGTTTGTTGCCTTGTTTTCTTTAATTCGGATGTTTGTAATAGTCTTTCGGAAGGCTAGGATTGATCAAAGCAAGGAGCAAGAAGCAGTCACTCTTTGAGGCATTTCATCGAACAGTTGTCGTGCGCAAGAAAAAGAAGACACTCAAGTGAAGGCAATGCGCGCAACATCGCACAGCAGCCCATGGCGCGTAGCAGAGGCGACTAGCAGCAAGGGGCGCGCGCACAAGAGAACCGGGTAGCACTGAACGCAGGCACAAGATTAATCGGGCAGCAGCTACGGACCAAACCGATTCACTCCAACGGCTACATTCTGAAGGAGCATCTTTCTCCAATGGCTTTTTCCCTTTCTTCTGCATTTTCCATTTTCGTTTTCCCGAAGCCTCTCACGGCTATATTTTTGTATTTCTGAACACTTTTTAGGCATCTTTGGATCAATAGAAATTTCGTTGAACTTTTATCTTCAGTTTTACAGAGAGGTTCGTCGAACCTACTCCCCGTCGGTGCATAGCACCAGAATCACCGGAGGTTGTCGAGTTCAGTACGTAATATCTGAACTGGATCTTTCGGTCCATAACACTCGAAGGTGTATCATTTTCGTCCATCGGTGCGTAATATCCGATCGGCTAGTTCGTGGTTCATTCTTCATCCATTCACTCCATCGGCATTTTCTGAGTAATTTACGCCAGATTACACTCATACCCATTTCCGTTTCATCATTCATTCATTTTTCGTTCTCTGTTCTCTGGTTTTTAGGTGTTTTCGGTTGAACCTGAGAACACCATGTTTGTCTGATCGTTTTAATCGCTTCCGCATGTACCTTGTCCTATTGAGCGAGAGATCACACGGGTCCAAGGCACATCATTTGGTATCAGAGCCGGAGTTGCTCTCTGGTTTGTGTTTCTCTTCGTTGTTTTGTGTTTTTTGTTGTTGTTTTTTTTTTTTTTTTCTGTTCGTTGTCTCTATTTTCATTTTGTTTCTGTCTAGTAATTTGAGTCGTTTGTTTTTGATTAATAATCAGAATGACCAACAAAGCATGGATCATTAATCTGCTTAGTTAGACGGCACGTTTCGTTGCTATCGTTGTTTGTAATTCTCTATTTTTATTCATGAGTGTGTCTTGTTTTTGGGTCATTTGTGATCTGTTTTGCTAACAAAAATAAACCATATTGCTTGAGCTATCTTTCTACCTATTAAACTAGCATGTATGAAAGTTTTTGTTAACAATACTGATCTGTTCTTTTGTGATTTTCTTTGTTGTTCTCTGTTTTTCTCGTTTCTCATCTTGAGTTGTTGAGTCTGTTGTTTTATTACGTTAACCAAGATAAACTCGTTGCATGAAAATCATTTCATTTAAGTTATCTAGCTTGCACCAAAATGTTTCCTGTCAGTTTCTGTTAAGTAGCAGGTCTACATTTGCATAAGAGCTTCCATCCTCGATCCTTTTGTATCACGCTGGTGAACTAGGTTGATTTGCTGATTGTCTGCTCAATTCTCTGGTGATTATTGTTTCTATCATATTTGTTTTGTTTAATTTTACATGGTGATTGTTGTGTCTTAAAGCATGAAAGTCTATCATTAAAATCTATCACATGCTGTTTTAGTCTGTCAAAACTGTTTTTCGTCATTTTCTGTGTTTTGTTTGCTAAAACAAAGTATCTCAAGCTTGCATTATTGGTTTTCGAGGTCCCTACGCATGGCAGAATACACTATTATTCATAATAATAGTGACATGCGTTACCCTGTGATTTTAAAACTATTTTAAAATCATCAAAAAACCATAAATTGGATCGTTAGTCTAAAAGAAATTATTTTTGAGAAATATGTAATTTTTCAAAATGTAAACAACTTACATTAAGAAAAATTATTAGAATTTAGATTGTGAAATAATAAAAGAAGATACCTTTATGGAGCAACGCTTTTACTCAGGTACTCCCGTCTGATCTTAACAGCCTTAACTCAGGATCAGGTATTATTCCCGAAGACTTTGATACCGTCGAGTCTTCTGAAGATCTTTACACTTAAATCTCCTGACGTGTGGGCGTCTCTCTTACAAGAATAACACACTCATATATTTGTGGAGAGACGTGTTCTCAACACATGAGACGTCTCTCTTCGATCTTAGAAACGATTTTCTAAAACCGAATACGGAAAGGTCACACCTTTTCTCTCTAGGAATTTGTTTCTCGGTCGTTCACCGTCGTTCTTTTGGTTCGTTCTCCTGTCAAATCACATTTGACAATTTTTATAGATATGTTTTAAAATTAATTTTTAGATTTATTTTAATAAAAACTAATTTTTAAAAAATAAATCTTATCTAATCAAATCTAATTTGATTAGAAGTTGATTTATCTAATAAATCAATTTATCAATTAATCATATAATCTAAAAATAGTTTTTAGAATATATTTATGAAAACTACTTTTCAAGATAATCTCATCTCATGAGATTCTTCAGATCTACTTTTAAATAGTAAACAAACTATAAGTCAACTGTAGATCAAATCTAATTTGATCAGATTTTCCAGATCTACTTTTATTCAAATTTCAAAAAATCTGATTTTATAGTTTGTTACATAACCACTTTAAATTTGAAGATCAAATCTCATCTGATGAGATTCTTCAAATCTAATTCAAATCCCTTAAAAATATCTCATCTAATGAGATATTTTATTTTGAATTCAAAATATAAAAACTATTTATATATTTTGAATAACAATATATTCATTTGAGTGTTTATAAATGATTAATCATTATTAATCATTTATATATTTATTCTTATAACATGGAAATTAAATAGTGATATAAGATAACAGAGGGACCGATGGACCTATAGTTCTAAGCTCCAATAATATTTGTTAATTAATATAAACTCTTTATATTAAATAACACAATTATTAACTCTAGAGTAATTCCACTAAATACCTAGAGTTGCACTCTTAGAACTATAGAGTATATTTACTCAAAGTAATGTCCATTGATATAGTCATTACATATGTATTAATCCTCCATTAAGATTCGTAATAGAGCTAGGTATAAAATCCGTTAACCTCTCATATTACATCTTTATCCTTGACTACCATTAGTTTTTTATTGAATAATTAATTCATAACATTTATGAATTTGCGCGCTAATTATTCAATCCCTTAACTAACAAACAAGGGAATCTTATATTACAGATTTCATTGTATCAATGTTAGCATTCCCAGCTACTCATTTAATTTATTCCCAAAATACAAGATTTATGTAATGTAACTCATACAAAACTGTACCGAGTAAATCAAAGAATAAATTAAAATGAAATAGGAGTCTACTAAATACAATGAATTAAGATCATACATATATGACCATCATTATGATAAAATTAATTGTTCTTTATTTAACGGATATTATAAGAACAATATAATTTCATCTGGTCCTGTGACAGCCCGCAACCGAACCCGATCGGGATCCGAGAACCGAGCCGTCACTCCGGGACATTTAACAAAAAACGGGGACTATTTTTTTTTTAAACAAACAGAAAACAGACTGCACTATAAGAGTAAACCTAACAGCTTACAGACGAAGGAGAACATTTTCCGGGATTTGGAATCAGAACAGAGAAAAGGAACAGTTCAAAAACTAGACTAGCAAAAGGAATGGCCTAAGGAGAAATGAAACAGTGCAATTGGCAGTAGCAGGAAAACAAGGAATGAAGGCGGAATACCTTAGGCGGAAGACTACGGAAAACCTTAGTTTTAAAAAAAGCAGCATGAATTCCAACTCAAAATAACATAAGACCGGAGGCAGAGCGGAAGATGTAAATATGGATGAGTGGATAAGACCAAAGTGAACAGTGACCGGATGATGTATATACAACGAAAGTGAACAGTGACCGGATGATGTATATACAACGAAAGTGAACAGTGACCGGATGATGTATATAAAACAAAAGTGAACAGTGACCGGATGATGTTA
>CM039508.1:21100708-21120601 GCA_022432975.1 Begonia masoniana
AAAAAAAAAAAAAAAAAAAACTGGTTCAGGTTAAAAAAAAAAAACATATTCCTTCTTCTTCTTCTTCGTGATTTCTGCCGAGAGAGAGAGAGTTTCAAAGAGAGAGAGATCAAGCGAGTGAGATAGAAACAAAAAGAGAGAGAGATCTAGAGAGGAGAAAACACCTCAAGACCTAGAGTTAGGGACATCAAGTTCCTCTAATGTTTTGGATTTGGACACCTAGCCTCTATATGTCCTAGCAAGCCCATAATGAACTTAAGGGAACACGCCTCAATGTCGAGAACCAAAGACATTAAATGCTTTCATTGTTTAGAGTTTGGACATGTAGCATCTTTATGCTCTATCAAGACGTCAAGGAAATTATTAGAGAATGCTAAGGAAGTGGAAATTTTAGAAGAAAACATTGTAGAACCTCTTACCCAAACCGAGTACATTGAAGATTTTGGAATTGATAATGTAACGACTTACCCACTTCACCGACCTTTTTTCCGCATGGACGCATCGTCATCCGGGTCTGAATCTAGTATACGGGTCAGTCGTCACTCATGACCTTCTCCTCCCTGGAAAGGGAGTTTTTGCCTCCCCAGTGATTTGAACCCTGACCTCCAGGTTATGACCAAGAGTTTTCCATCACTGGTACCACTTGGGCTACTCCTTTTTATGTAACGACCTACCCCTTTATCAATCTTTTTCCCGTGCGAACGCACCACCATCCAGGTCCGAATCTAGTATAAGGGTCAGTCGTCACTCATGACCTTCTCCCCTTCTGGAAAGGGAGTTTTTGCCTCCCCAGTGATTTGAACCCTAGCCTCCAGGTTATGACCAAGAGTAGCTCAAGTGGTACTAGTGATAGAGGACTATTGGTCATAACCTGGAGGCCAGGGTTCAAATCACTTGGGGGCAAAAACTCTATTTCCATGGGAGAGAAGGTCATGAGTGACGACTGGCCCGTATACTGGATCCGAACCCAGATAGTAGTGCGTCCGCACGGGAAAAAGGTCGGTGAAGGAGGTAGGTCTTACAGATGTTTGAGGAATCTCTCCTTGAGGATGAAAGTGAGCAAATGGTAGAAACCATAGAAGCTCTTGAACCTCAAGGAATAGAGACCAAAACCGATCACTTCCAAAATTTTAAATCTCTTGAGTTTATCATTTTTCATGACCCATTTTATTACATCTCTAGGGAGGAAATTTTAGTTGAGGACCTTATTGAGCCAACTTATATTTTAGAGGAAACTTTTTATGCAAAGTATGCATCAACGTCTATTCCCCACATCCAACAAGAGTTCTACCTAATGGATAAGAACTACCTAGATCCCTTTATAATCCAAACTGAGAGTAGAGCTTATCATTTGAAAGGATATGTTTTTCCCCTTTTCTTCTCTTGAACTAAGAAGGCTAGAAATTTTTGTAGAGTCCTAAGTCACCCTAGCACCTTAAAGCCAAACCTTAAAAATGAAAAATCTAGGAAAATTTTGAATGATTTTTTTTAGTCCACATATTTATTCCGTCAAACCATCTAATTTCTTGGTTCTTTAGAATAGGATGGAATACTTTAGATTTTGCTTTGTTTTATTTTGCATTTTTATTTTTGCCTAATATCATTGAGTATAATGATAAATATTTCTTGTTTAAAGAGAATTATACCATCATACTCTCTTTTGATTTTGCGGATTACTTCATTTCCATTGCTTATGAAGAATATAAAGTTTGTTTTGCAATAAAGTCATTGTTTAGAGATATGATATGATCTTTGACACATGATAATATGCTGAACTTCTATACTTTAGAATTTTATCGCATTTCCATTTCATAGCATCATTATGATAGATTCTTAAAGAATGTTTTGCTTTTGAATGGTTTGAAAATAATTATTAATGATAGTTTCTTATGTTTCAAAACCATTTGTGTTGAAAGAAAGAAAATTGATGGCCAATTATGAATGAATTTTGTTTGTGTCCTTTCTTAAAGGATAAAATGAATTTGTTGAGTTGGTTTACTTTTTGCAATAGGCCATTGATTTTTTTTATTATGGATCTTAGCATGATAACCCAAGTGAATTTTCTTGAACTTACAAATTATTATGATGGTTCACCTTTATTTTGAAACCCATACATGAACTTACCATTATACAATGAAATTTAAATGTAGTTATTTTGTTAGGTATTATGCTTTGTTATGTAGGTTTTATATGTTTATTAAGCGTTTGATTTTTCTATTTAAAACTTATAGCATGTTGAACTCTTTTGAATTTGAAATCTATTTTGTCGAGATCAAGCGTGACTTTCATGATCCTTTTGAAGTTATTTCTAACATTTTGGAAAAGAATTGTTTTTCTTGTATCTCTTTTTGCTTTGAGAAAAAGAAAAGCCCCTTTAGCACCTCCATGTTTTCTAAGGCCATCAACCAAGATGTAGCAAAGAAAGTGGTGAGTAATTAACCAATAAGGTATGTGCCACTTGACTCTTTATTAACTTGTCTATTCATAATTGGATGGTTAGTAGATCATTTTGTTGTTGAACTTGTTTTGGTTCTTTGGCATGGTACTTTCAAGTCTAATTTTTACATGGATTATATTTTGATATTCGAATTGATGTTAGATTGATTAAATATTCATGCCATGTTAAATTTGTGAATATTTGGAAAATGATTACCATGTTTCCTCTTGATCTATTCGGTAATGAAAATTGCATTTTGTTGAATGACCGAATATGTACTTGTGAATTCATTTTTTATAAATGTTCTTGTTTCTCTTTCATGAAGGTACTTAACTATAAGTGTGCCAATAGTTGGTTATATTCTAGTAACTTCATGAATTTTTTTATGCCTATCATTGATAAAATCTTTAGTTATTTTGATTTGGATCAAAACTTTTTCTTCAAGCCATCTCTTGATAGAACCGGCATTGGTACTAATGCCTTGATGGAGTTTATTTTCTTTTATTCTTTTATGGATCATTGTACGAATTTCGTGACATTATTTGATTGCCGGTGGTATTTAATTGAAGGGTGTAGAATTTCCTTGATGACATTGTATGGAACTCATGTAAAGAAAGACGATATGTACTTGTTAGTTCTTATTGGATTTTTACACTCTATTGAGAAGCCGAAGCTCAAAGAAGAAACCCAAGTGATAAGGTTGTTGAAGACTCGAGAAGAAGGAAGATCAATACCGCAACCTCTCAACCTTTGGTCAAAGAAGTTAGGCAAGACTACCAAGGCAAAGGATCAAGTTGTTAGAGAACATTACTAGTGGCTTAAAGGATTGCAACTAATTATCATCGTGAGTTGCAAGGGAATTCAACATTTGGATTTGAGATCAAATCCTCAGTCACCCAGAGAGGATAATGTGCCTACGATCCCCAACCATCACACAAACACAAGTATGTATTTTAATTGCTATTATTTTATCTACTAATTGGTTTGTGTTTTGTTTTTAGGTAAATTCCTTTTGAAGCTTGGAATGACGGAAGAGGGAATTTGTCTTCCCTTAGTCAAATATTGTAACCAAGCTCTAATTTCATATTTTTAGGAAAACTTTAGTTTTATTTAAACCTTGTTTGTTGGCAAAACTTTTAGCCTTGTTTTCTTTAGTTCGGATGTTTGTAATAGTTTTTAGTAAGGCTAGGATTGATCAAAGGCAAGGAGCAAGAAGTTGTCACTCTTTGAGGCATTTCATCGAACAGTTGGCGCGTGCAAGAAAAAGAAGACACTCAAGTGAAGGTAATGCGCACAACATCACGCAGCAGTGCATGGCGCGCAGCAGAGGCGACTAGCAGCAAGGAGCGCACGCACAGGAACGCCCAGCAATGCACAACAGCCAGGGGCGCACGCACAAGAGAATCGGCCAGCATTGAACGCACGCACAAGATGAACCGGGCAGCAGCTACGAGTCAAACCAATTCACTTCAACGGCTACATTCTGAAGGAGCGTCTTTCTCCAACGACTTTTTCTGTAGCACCCGGTTCTAAACCAATTTCTATTCCGTTATTTAATAGTAAGCATGTTGTGGAGAAAATTGAGGAAAGTATTAATTAGGTTAATGAGTGACTAAGTAAGGGCATAGTGGTAAATTGAGAACTTATAATGGATAACCTATTTAAAAAAAGAGGCTTTGTGATTAAATGCACTGTAACCGCCACTCTTTCCCTACTCTCCTCTCTCGATATTCAGCTCAAGCAACAGAGCTCTCTAGGCGATTCTTCCATCTGATTTTCTCCAAATTAGGTGAGTTCTATTTCGATTCCTTGCTGCATTGGTAACTATCGATGATTTGGGGAGTGGATAAATGTGAGTTTCGAGAATGCTGTGAGCGAACTAGTTCGGGTTTTGTGGTAATCGGAGATGTATAACGAACTAAGCTCCTAAACTAGTTTCCTTAGGCTTCTGGATAGTGTAGAATGAGGTTTAGTAAAATCTAATCGATAATCTGTCCATGGTTTTAGGTTGAGTAAGCTCCCAAAGTAGTTTGCAACACCGAGCCTTTCCAGGAGAGCCAGGTAAGTGAAGTATGCATGTGCCCTCGGGCCTACATCACAAAACAGTAGGATTATGTATCGTGTAAATGAGTTTGTATGTCATGCATCATGTTTTTTTTTTAAATTACGAAAATGAATTTCCATGTAAGGAATGGTAAGGCGTGAGCTGAATGTGACAGACAAACTATTAAGGGAACTAATCCACCCCTTAACTTATGAAGGGATTTATAACATTGGGAGGATTGATCCCACTCCCAAGGGAACTGAGGGATCAAATCAGCTATTAAGGGAATTCATCCGCCCCTTAATCGAGTAGAGGATGTATAACATTGGGAGGATTAATCCCACTCCCAAGGGAACCGGGGGATCAGATCAGTTTATGAATGAATGCAAATGCAACTGAGATGAGAAAGTAGAAATTGCATGATTAGGAATTTATGTTTCAGCATTTCATTTCATTACTGCTTTACTTACTTAGTATTAGACTAATAGATGAGTTTTGTGATGTAGGTGTTGTAACACCCGACAATCTCTGCCAGGTGATTTTCTTAACGGAATTAACTGTCACCTTTATTATTAATACTTGAATTTAATTTTAATGCCAAAGTTTATTTGATTTCTAATTTTGAGGTGGAAAAATGGTAATTAGGAAGGATCTTATTAATATAAATAGAAAATGAAAACCTTAAACCTCACTAAAACCTCACTGTAGCCGACATTCTCCTCTGCGATTCTCGTCCTTCCAGAGCTCTCTCTCAGCCAGTAGCCCTTTCATCAACGACTGACTCTTCATCTTTCTCGCCAATACTCAGCTTACTAGGTAAGGCTTCGATAATGCAGTGGTTGAGTATCCATTTAGGTGTTGGTTTGAGTTAGAGGTTGAGATTCGGGTTTGCCTAATAATGAATAGAATCTGAGTATTACTAGTTATTAACGTAGTATTTATGATTTTGATGATAATAAGTAGGAATTATGAATGTTGGCTGAGCTCGGGTAGTTAGAGAATCCGATTTCCCTTACTGATAAACTAGGATTTCTATGCGTACAAGGTGTTCAATAAAATGTCTGAATGAGATAAGTTAGATCTTTAGGAATCTTCCTTGGTTAGGACTTTACTAGTTTTGAGTTTAGATTATTAGGATTTTTATTTTAACTACTACAATGTAATGTTTTAGGAGAAGAAGTCTGAAGGAAAGGAGCTCAAGTTGCTAAGGAAACCAGGTAAGTAAATGTGTAGGATTCCCGGCCATTAGGGCCCTACATTATAAGGATGCTAGGTAGAAACTGATACGATGATTAGAAGTTATTTAAGCTATTGTCTGTTACTTATGTTGGTGTTTGTTTTAAGTTAGTAAGATGGTTTGTATTTGGATGATTTACGGATGTTTGAGAACTAGGTTATGTGATGTTCTGTTAGAGTCTATGAAGTTAACTATCTAGTATGATAATTTCCATAGTCTGATGATTTAAGAGCATTCATGTCATGCATCATGATTTACTCCTCAAGCATATGAAAATGATTTATGAGCATGTTTTCCCCATGAACAAGATATGAGAATGAATATGAAAATGATCTCAGACAACATGATTAAGTGACGGTTGGGGGCGGGTTGACGCATGCCACAGTCCAAAGAGGGACCATGAAAACGACCCGAAAGGGAATATGATCAAAATCACTGTTAACCTCCCTTTTACGGCACAAATCCTCCCTTAATCCATATGATGAAAATGATGAACAGAAACAAGAATGATAAATGATCATGAACATGTTTTCTCTCAATTGTACATTCATTAATACATGTTAGTTTGCATTCCTTACTAAGCATTAGGCTTATAGTTAAAACCTCATGATGTAGGTGACGAGTTTTCAGGTGAGGATCTCAAAGTTAATGAAGATGTATAAGTTTCTTTGCTGGAAGGTGTTCAGGGAGCAATTCTGTAGCTGGATGGCGAACAAAATCCCCCTGGTTAATGCTCTTATGATTTTAGTGATGATTATGAATATGGAAGTATAAGTAGGATGAGATTATATTTTAACATTGAGCTTTTGAAATTGTCTGGTTTAACTACTGAGTCTGGGATGATTATAAGGATATGGAAAGAGTTATTTTAACTAAGTCTTCCGCTATAAGAATTTTGGATGAGTCTCTGATTTTCATTCATATGAGTGTTGAGTCAATGAGGTTTGAAGCCTGTGTGTGTTTGCATCCACCGATAGAGGTTCCTTATCGGAAGATGTTAAGAGTTTGCATCCACCGATAGATAATTTCTATCGGAAGATGTATTAAATAAACACGTGGATGGCACATGTCTATTGGTAGATGTAGTATGTTTCAAATACCGGATGATATAAGAGTTGTTTTGTCGTCTAGCGATCGGTAGATGTAGTGTGTTTCAAATACCGGATGATATAAGAGTTGTTTTGCCGTCTAGCGATCGGTAGATGTAATGTGATTCAAATACCGGATGATATAAGAGTTGTTTTGTCGTCTGGCGATCGGTAGATGTAGTATGTTTCAAATACCAGATGATATAAGAGTTGTTTTGTCGTCTAGCGATCGGTAGATGTAGTCTGTTTCAAATACCGGATGATATAAGAGTTGTTTTTTGTCTAGCGATCGGTAGATGTAGTGTGTTTCAAATACCGGATGATATAAGAGTTGTTTTGTCGTCTAGCGATCGGTAGATGTAGTGTGTTTCAAATACCGGATGATATAAGTGTTGTTTTGTCGTCTAGCGATCGGCAGATGTAGTGTGTTTCAATACCGGATGATGTAGATTTTCACTACTGGCAGAAGCGAACTCTGTGCTTGTCGTTTAGCGATCGGCAGGAGCAAGTGAATGAGTATTGAGTTCTGTCGTTTTATGATCGGCAGATGCGAGTTTATTTCTCTATCGGTAGATGCAGTTTAAGAGTTGAAGTTCCTGCTCATCGGCTGAAGCATTTTGCACTGCTCGCCAGCAGATGTGTAATATATTTCATTGCTGAGTGATGTCTTGAGCCAAGTTATGTTTTAAAAAAAATATATAAAGGAGTATAACTTAAATAAAATTAGTAAGGATATATGGATAAGTCTAAAAGAGTCATGGTTTGGTCTCGGACCTACTGGGGTTGTTACAGGTGTTGAGGATACTGCAGGTGATTTTTCTGAGTGCACAGAGCAATAGATATGGTTGGAGGAGTACATTCATGCTTTGGCCTGGTAAATTGATGAGGCGGTTTAACTGATGTCAGGAGTCGTGAAGGTTTAGTTGACAATGTTTCAATTTAAGTACGTTGAGTTTTTGTGACAGTAGTAGTTTTAATGTTTTTGGAATACATCTTGAGACTTTCTGTTAACGATACTCTATCAGTTTGATAGTAGTTTTACCATATTTCGGAGTAATACACTGATTGAAATAGTTTTGAATGGTTTTAGTAAAATGCTCAAATTCTTTTGATAGTCAGAGTTTTCTTTATGTAGAGAGTAAATGCTCGATAAGCTGCTATATAAAGTTGTTGTTCTGTTGACGATCGGAAGATGTCATCAGTAAGGTCATGGGATGATGTCTTCAGTAAAAGCCATCGGATGATGTCTTCAGTAAAAGCCATCGGATGATGTCTTCAGTAAAGTCATCGGATGATGTCTTCAGTAAAAGCCATCAGATGATGTCTTCAGTAAAGCCATCAGATGATGTCTTCAGTGGAAGCCATTGGAAGATATAAGTAGAAAATTTTTCGTTTTGTAACCGGATGACATCGAGTATTTTATCCATCGGATGATGAAAGGAAAAGTCTTTTGTCGTTTAGCGATCAGGGGATGTCGGGTATTAAACCTATCGGATGATGTAGTAGAAGTTTGTCATTTTGTGATCGGTACATGTAGTTTGTTCTATCGGAAGACGTGACTAAAAGTTTTGTCGTCTTGTAGTCGGCAGAGGCTGGATGAACAAATCATCTGGCTGACATCATCGGTAGACGTGAGTAGCAAAACTTGTCATTTTGCAACCGGAAGAAGTTGGATGAATGATTCATCCGGCTGACGTCATCGGTGAAAACCTTCGGTTTTGTTTTTGCCCTTTTCGTTGACTTTGCTCAGCGGATGATATGTTTGACTTTTATGAACTTTGAGTATTCCATGCTTAAGCCTTCATCTCTTCCGGCCGAGTTACTTTCTTAATATTTTATCAGATTTTCTTTCTTAAAACATTGTTTTATAGCTTTGCTTAACTCTATTCTGCTCAAAAGAATTTTCGCTGCAAGGTTTAACGTTTTGAGGTTTTAGAAAAATGTCAAATCTTGACTTTCGAGCGGAGTTTTAAATTGGTCCAAAATTTCTTTAGTTATGTCCAGGTTATGAGTAACGAACCGGGTTTATAAAACTCGGGGCGTTACATTTTCCCTTTTTTCTGCATTTTCCATTTTCATTCTTTGAAGCCTCTCAGAGCTATATCTTTGTATTTCTGAACACTTTATAGGCATCTTTGGATCAATATAAATTTCGTTGAAATTTTATCTTCAGTTTTACAGAGAGGTTCGTCGAACTTGCTCCCCGTCGGTGCGTAGCACTAGAATCACTGGAGTCCACCCTTTCAGTGCGTGGTTCTCCGCCGAAGGTTGTCGAGTTCAGTGCATAATATCTTAACTAGATCTTTTGGTCCATAACACTCGAAGGTGTATCATTTTCGTCCATCGGTGCGTAATATCCGATCGGCTCATTCGTGGTTCATTCTTCATCCATTCACTCCATCGACGTTTTCTGAGTAATTTACACTAGGTTACACTCATACCGATTTCCATTTCATCATTCACCCATTTTTCGTTCTCTGTTCTCTGGTTTTGAGGTGTTTTTAGTTGAACGCGAGAACACCATGTTTGTTTGATCGTTTTAATCTCTTCTACATGTACCTTGTCCTGTTGAGCGAGAGATCACATAGGTCCAAGGCACATCATAAAGTCAACTGGTTCGAGAGGGAAGAATAGGAACTCTTTCACTTGTGGAACACAATGACGGTAACCACGTTGACGACTAAAACAATGTAACGCCCCGAGTTTTCTGAACCCGGTTCGCTACTCATCACTCTAACATGACTAAGAAATTTTGGATTAAGTTAAAACTTTACCCGAAAGTCAAGATTATTCATTTTACTAAAACCTCAAAACCTTTGAGCACTTGCAGCGGAAATCATTTGAATAACTATGGAGTCAAACAAACAGTGAAAAACATTGTTAAAATAATGTTTTGGAAATGTTCAGAATAATCGGCCAAAAGAAATAAAGTTTTTTTTTGAACGAGGAATACTCGAGAAGTTGCAGAGGTCAAACCAATCTGCCGACGATAAAGTCAACGGAGGAAGTAGAAACAGGAAATAGGAGGCTTCTACCGATGACGTCACCCGGAAAATATACAACACAGGCAACTTTCAGTAGACTGCATCTACCGATGGCTACACGACAAAATATGACACCCTCTCCTTCCGATAATGGAAAGTCTTCATCTACCGGTAGGTGACAGAACAATAACTCATCATCTACCGATAGACTAAACGACGATAATTCTCCTACATCTGCCGATGACGTCAGCACGCATCTGCCGATGAGTTTACTGAGACATCATCCGGTAGACTTAAACTTACACCCTCCGATAGAATTAACCTGTATCATCCGGTGGCTCATCTAAAGACATTTTCTGATAAACTTAAACCTACATCATCCGATGACTTTATTGAAGACATCTTCCGATAGACAACATAACCCATCATTTACCGATAGACATCATCTACCGGTAGAAAACTGAGTACATTTCGACGACTCCTCACAAAACATACACAACACTGATTACAGAAAGGAATTTGCTTACTTTTCCAAGACCATTCAGAAACAACTCAAACCACTACATTAATTAAATCCAGTAAAAATGACATTTAAAACACAACAGATCATCGTTATCAGAAAAATCTCAAAACGTGTTTAAAATACTGAAACCACTACTGCTATGGAAACTTAGCATTTCTAAGTTTTAATCACTGTCAACTAAACCTTCTCACCAAACAGACATCAGTTAAATCGCCTCATCAGTTCACCAGGTTCGTGGCATGAGTGTGCTCCCCCAACCAGTCTATCCCTCAATGAACTCAGAAGAATCACCTGCTGTCACTTCTTCACCTACATCACAAAACTCATCTATTAGCCTAATGCTAAGTAAGCAAAGCAATGATGAAAAGAAAAGAATAAAATGCTGGAACATAAATTCCTAGACGTGCAATTTTTACTTTCTCCTCTCAGTTGTTCATGCGTTGTTTCTGTTCGGATCCCCCTGTGAAATTTGGAGTTGGATCAACTCTCCCAAAGTATAAATATCCACTGTCTCATTAAGGGTTGGATTAGCTCCCTTAACAGTAAAGCTGATTCACTGTTCAGATCCCCCTGTGAAATTGGGAGTTGGATCAACTCTCCTAAAGTATAAATATCCACTGTCTCATTAAGGGTTGGATTAGCTCCCTTAACAGTAAAGCTGATTCACTGTTTCAATATGTTCATTCCTTACCATGTCAACATGCATTCAAATTCATTTTCGTATACTTTTAAAACATGATGCATAACACACACACAGACACACCCAAGTAAACACAACCCTAACGTTTTGTGATGTAGGCCCGAAGGCACACAGACAAACTTTACTTACCTGGCTCTCCTAGAAATGCACGGTTTCAATCTACTTCAGAAGTCTGCTCACCTGGGTCATAGAAAGGATGTCAATTAGATTTCTACTAAACCTCATTCTAATCTGTTCGGGAAATCAAGGGAAACTAGCTTGGAAGCTTAGTTTATTGTGCATTTCCGATTCAACACTACACCCGAGCTCGACTCTCTCACAGTATTCCTCGAAACTTCACACATTGTACTCCCTCAGCTATCTAGTTGTTAAAATCACAGACAAACGAAGAGAGCTTACCTAGGTTGAAGGAGAATCGAGGGAGAGAATCGCCAAGAGAGCTCTACTGCTCGCTGAAAACCCGAAGAGGAAAAAAAAATTGTGAAATGGTGGCGGCTACAGTTCATTAAACCCAGTCTCTCTTTCTTTAAATACGTTATCCACTTTTAAATTGCCCATTTACATAAATGCTCTTGCTTAGTCACCCGTTAACCTAGCCAATAACTCTCTCTCAATTCTACCATGAAATTGCACATCATTAATTTACAAGTTAAATTCGGTTTAATTGAAACCGGGTGCTACAATCTACCCTCCTTAAAAGAATTTTGTCCTCAAAATTCAGTACCTGAATAGTTCTGGATGTTGGTCCATCATGTCTTGCTGGCGCTCCCAAGTTGTCTCCTCTATGTTCTGATTGTGCCATAAGACTTTCACTAATGGAACTTCCTTGTTGCGCAATACCTTCACTGCATAGTCCAAGATCCTTACAGGTTTCTCCTCATATGCAAGAGTAGGAAGAACTTCAATGTCCTGCTGTTCCACAATCTGATATGGATCTCTTACACACTTCCTTAACATAGAAACATGGAACACATTGTGGATTCCTTCCATAGAAGCCGGTAACTGCAACATGTAGGCTGCACTTCCAACCCTTTTCAAAATTAAGAATGGTCCAATAAACCTGGGATTCAACTTTCCTCTCTTCCCGAATCTCACAACTCCTTTGAATGGTGACACCTTAAGAAAAACTTCATCACCTACTTCAAACTCTAATTCTCTTCGTCTTTTATCAGCATAACTCTTCTGGCGGCTTTGAGCTGTCAGAATTCTCTGTCGGACGAGGGCAACCTTCTCCACACACTGCTGCACAATGTCAGGACCAAACAATTGTGCTTCACCAACTTCATCCCAGTGCAAAGGAGATCTGCATTTTCGTCCATATAATGCTTCGTATGGAGCCATGCCTATCGTTGCTTGAAAACCGTTATTGTAAGAAAACTCAGCCAATGGTAAATATTTACCCCAAGATCCTTGAAAATCCAGTATGCATGCTCGGAGCATATCTTCTAAGGTCTGAATGGTTCTCTCGGATTGTCCATCTGTTTGAGGGTGGAAAGCTGTGCTAAAATTAAGCTGTGTTCCCATAGCCTTGTGCAAACTTTTCCAAAACTTAGACGTAAATCTGGAGTCTCGGTCTGAAACTATGGTGCTTGGAACTCCATGCAATCTAACAATCTCTTGCATGTACAATTCAGCAAGCTAATCCATCGAGTAAGTTATCTTAATTGGCAGAAAATGAGCAGATTTGGTTAGACTGTCAACTATAACCCAAATTGCATCATGCCCTTTTGTTGTTCTAGGTAATCCAACAACAAAATCCATTGTTATCTGTTCCCATTTCTATTCAGGAACTGGTAAAAGTTGCAATGTTCCTGAGGGTCTCTGATGCTCGGCCTTAATCTGTTGACAACACAAACACGATTCAACGTATTCTGCCACACTCCGTTTCATACTAGGTCACCAGTAGTGTTGCTTAAGGTCTCTGTACATCTTTGTACTTCCAGGGTAAACAGAGAACCTGGAAGAGTGTGCTTCCAAAAGAATCTCGTCACGGAGTTCCTTAATGGCTGGAACAAACCACTTATTTCTAAACTTGAGGATCCCATTGGCAGAATAGTTGAAATCTGATTGGTCCGTAGAATTCTTGCTTAACTTGTACTTGTTACACTCATCATCATTCGTTTGAGCGTCCTTTATTTTCTCTAAAATGGTAAGCTTTAAGGTTATGGCTGATAGTATAGCTGATACACTGGTTACTGCTTCCAGGTTAAATTTTTGGAATTCAGACTCTAAATTTAATGGCATACAGAAAATCATGGTTGAGGTTGGTGTTGTTACTCTACTCAAAGCATCAGCCACGACATTTGCCTTGCCGAGATGATATTTAATCTCAAAATCATAGTCTTTTACAAATTCCAACCATCGACGTTGTCTCATGTTTAGTTCCTTCTGTGTGAAGATATACTTCAGGCTCTTATGATCTGAAAATATCTCACAAGATTGTCCATACAAGTAATGCCTCCAAATCTTAAGTGCAAATACTACAGCAGCTAATTCTAAATCATGGGTAGGGTAATTCTTCTCATAAGTTTTCAACTGTCTAGAGGCATAGGCTATGACCTTACCATCTTGCATTAACACACATCCAAGACCAATCTTGGAAGCATCACAGTAAATACTAAATTTACCATCCTCAGTTGGAAGGGTTAAAATTGGAGCATTGGTTAGTTTCTGTTTTAAGGTCATGAAACTATGTTCACATTCATCGGTCCATATATACTTCACATTTTTCCTGGTTAACTTAGTGAGGGGTGTAGCAATCTTTGAAAATCCTTCAATGAACTTTCTGTACTACCCTGCTAGTCCAAGAAAACTTCGAATATCAGTAGCACTCTTCGGTTGGGGCCACTCCCTAACTACTTGAACTTTGGCTGGATCAACCAATATCCCATCTCCAGAGATCACATGACCAAGAAAGTGAACTTTGTCCAATCAAAACTCACACTTAGAAAATTTGGCATAGAGTTGGTGTTGCCTCAGTAATCCTAACACCAAGCTCAAGTGCCCTACATGCTCATCCTTGGTGCTAGAGTAGATTAGAATATCGTCTATGAATACTATGACAAACTTGTCCAAATACTCGTGAAACACCCTATTCATGAGATCCATGAAGGCTGCTGGTGCATTTGTCAGACCAAAAGACATAACTAAAAACTCATAATGTCCATACCTTGTGCGAAAGGCAGTCTTTGGGATATCTTCAGATTTTACCTTCAGTTGGTAATAACCGGATCTAAGGTCGATCTTAGAGAAAACTCTTGCACCCTTAAGCTGGTCAAATAAGTCATCAATTCTCGGCAAAGGGTACTTGTTCTTGACAGTTAGCTTATTCAATTCTCTATAATCAATGCACATACGCATAGATCCATCTTTCTTTTTGACAAAAAGGACCGGTGAACCCCACGATGAAAAGCTAAGGCGTATGAACCCCTTCTCCAACAAATCCTCTAACTGTTTCTTTAATTCCTTAAGTTCAGTTGGTGCTAGTCTATATGGATTCTTAGACACAGGCTCGGCTCCGGGGTAAACATCCACGACAAATTCAATTTCCCTATCTGGTGGCAAACCAGGAAGGTCATCTAGAAATACTTCTGGAAAATCTTGGACAACTAAAACATTTTTGGGGCTTGATTTTCCTACTGTTTGTGTGTCTAAAGCACTGGCCAAAAAGCACAAATACTCACTGCAAGTGGAGGGTCTTGTGTTAATAGAGGTCATCACAGACATTTCCTTACCTTTCTTTGAGGCTTGAAAGGTGTGTTTCAAACTACCAGGGGGTTGGAAGCTAACTATTCCAGTCCTACAATCTATTGTGGCATGATGCTTAAACAGCCAGTCCATTCCTAGGATTACATCAAATCCTAATATATCCATAATTATAAGGTCAGCAGGTAGACTTACATTCTCTACTAACACTTCACTGTCAAGCATCACATGGTTAGAGTACATGCGTTCACCAGAAGGCAATGCAACATTAAACACATGCATGGAAGGGGTAAACTGTACGTCTAACTTAATAGCAAAAGCAGATACTATAAATGAATGTGTGGCACCAGAATCTATTAAAGTAAAAGCAGGCACAGAGTTGATCAATATTGTACCTGACACCACAGCAGGCTGTTCTTCATTCCCCGACTCCATCATGGAGAAAATTCTTGGTTTAACCATAGCAGGGCCACTCTTAGGAACCGGACAGTCTCTACTAATGTGACCAACCTTGTTACAGTTGTAGCATCTGGTGACTTTAGGCTTCGAGCACTCTTTGTATGTGTGTCCAACCTCCTCACAGTTGAAACACTTTCCAAAGCCCATTCTGCACTCACCCGGGTGGTTCTTCAAACATTTAAGACACTGGGGAAACTTCCTGACATTCTGTACCTTCCCTCCTGATCCTTGGCTATTTTGGCCTTCACTTGGCCTCTTCGTTCCTCTCTGTTGGTGTGGTTGGTTAAACCTTTGTGGGACCTCCTTTGGTCTAGCACACTTTCCTTCAGCTTCTTCCACTTCCAGGGCAATGGACACAACCTCACTGAAGGTCAAGTCCTTGATTCCACAGAATTTAACCCCACGGTAAATTTCTGGCTTCAGTCCATGCATAAACTTGAACACCTTATCCTCGTCCTTGTGAGCAAAATGCCCAGCAAACCTGGACAGGGACTCGAACTGCCTACTATACTCAGCCACAGACCCTGTCTGCTTCAAGTTCAAGAACTCCAACTTCTTCGCGGTCTGGACAGTACTGTTAAAATACTTCCCATAGAAAATGTCCTTAAATTGTGACCAAGGCATCGTCAAAACATCGGTGGTGGTCTCGATTGCTTCCCACCAGAGTTGAGCTTCACCAGCTAAATGAAAGGTTGCCAACATGACTTTTTCTCCTTCTCCAATGTTGGCACACCTAAACATGCTTTCAATCTTTCTAAGCCACCCTTCAGCCACAACAGGATCAGATGACTGACCATCAAATGTGGGTGGTCTTAGCCTCCGAAATCTATCCCCGGAATGCTCATTGCTAGAACCCGAGTTGGCACTTCCTTGTACCTCTCGGTTCAGCAGTACTCCTAGTTGATCGGATTGCTGGCGCATTAATTCTGCCTGCTGTCGCACTAGATCTGTCAACTGTCCGATTACACTAGAATCTTCTGCGCTTCCCGGAGTTGGTGTCTCTCTCTGCACTCTTGGCCTTCCCGGTCGTCGGGACATTTTTGCTATATTCCTGCTTAGGATTAACTATTTCTATAAACATCTAATTACTAAGGCTAACATAAACACTTACAGTTGTTGGAGTACTCTCATGCAATGATTGGCGCTGATGAGTGATCTTTTGAACGGTTTAACTGAATGTCTCTGATACCACACTGTAACGCCTCGAGTTTTCTGAATCCGGTTCGCTACTCATCGCTCTAACATGAATAAGAAATTTTGGATTAAGTTAAAACTTTACCCGAAAGTCAAGATTATTCATTTTACTAAAACCTAAAAACCTTTGAGAACTTGCAACGGAAATCATTTGAATAACTATGGAGTCAAACAAACAGTGAAAAACATTGTTAAAATAATGTTTTGGAAATGTTCAGAATAATCGGCCAAAAGAAATAAAGTTTTTTTTTGAACGAGGAATACTCGAGAAGTTGCAGAGGTCAAACCAATCTGCCGACGATAAAGTCAACGGAGGAAGTAGAAACAGGAAATAGGAGGCTTCTACCGATGACGTCACCCGGAAAATATACAACACAGGCAACTTTCAGTAGACTGCATCTACCGATGGCTACACGACAAAATATGACACCCTCTCCTTCCGATAATGGAAAGTCTTCATCTACCGGTAGGTGACAGAACAATAACTCATCATCTACCGATAGACTAAACGACGATAATTCACCTACATTTGCCGACGACGTCAGCACGCATCTGCCGATGAGTTTACTGAGACATCATCCGGTAGACTTAAACTTACACCCTCCGATAGAATTAACCTGTATCATCCGGTGGCTCATCTAAAGACATTTTCCGATAAACTTAAACCTACATCATCCGATGACTTTACTGAAGAAATCTTCCGATAGACAACATAACCCATCATTTACCGATAGACATAATCTACCGGTAGAAAACTGAGTACATTTCGATGACTCCTCACAAAACATACACAACACTGATTACAGAAAGGAATTTGCTTACTTTTCCAAGACCATTCAGAAACAACTCAAACCACTACATTAAGCAAATCCAGTAAAAATGACATTTAAAACACAACAGATCATCGTTATCAGAAAAATCTCAAAACGTGTTTAAAATACTGAAACCACTACTGCTATGGAAACTTAGCATTTCTAAGTTTTAATCACTGTCAACTAAACCTTCTCACCAAACAGACATCAGTTAAATCGCCTCATCAGTTCACCAGGTTCGTGGCATGAGTGTGCTCCCCCAACCAGTCTATCCCTCAATGAACTCAGAAGAATCACCTGCTGTCACTTCTTCACCTACATCACAAAACTCATCTATTAGCCTAATGCTAAGTAAGCAAAGCAATGATGAAAAGAAAAGAATAAAATGCTGGAACATAAATTCCTAGACGTGCAATTTCTACTTTCTCCTCTCAGTTGTTTATGCGTTGTTTCTGTTCGGATCCCCCTGTGAAATTGGGAGTTGGATCAACTCTCCCAAAGTATAAATATCCACTGTCTCATTAAGGGTTGGATTAGCTCCCTTAACAGTAAAGCTGATTCACTGTTCAGATCCCCCTGTGAAATTGGGAGTTGGATCAACTCTCCCAAAGTATAAATATCCACTGTCTCATTAAGGGTTGGATTAGCTCCCTTAACAGTAAAGTTGATTCACTGTTTCAATATGTTCATTCCTTACCATGCCAACATGCATTCAAATTCATTTTCGTATACTTTTAAAACATGATGCATAACACACACACAGACACATCCAAGTAAACACAACCCTAACGTTTTGTGATGTAGGCCCGAAGGCACACAAACAAACTTTACTTACCTGGCTCTCCTAGAAATGCACGGTTTCAATCTACTTCAGAAGTCTGCTCACCTGGGTCATAGAAAAGATGTCAATTAGATTTCTACTAAACCTCATTCTAATCTGTTCGGGAAATCAAGGGAAACTAGCTTGGAAGCTTAGTTCATTGTGCATTTCCGATTCAACACTACACCCGAGCTCGACTCTCTCACAGTATTCCTCGAAACTTCACACATTGTACTCCCTCAGCTATCTAGTTGTTAAAATCATAGCCAAACTAAGAGAGCTTACCTAGGTCGAAGGAGAATCGAGGGAGAGAATCGCCAAGAGAGCTCTACTGCTCGCTGAAAACCCGAAGAGGAAAAAAAATTGTGAAATGGTGGCGGCTACAGTTCATTAAACCCAATCTCTCTTTCTTTAAATACGTTATCCACTTTTAAATTGCTCATTTACATAAATGCCCTTGCTTAGTCACCCGTTAACCTAGCCAATAACTCTCTCTCAATTCTACCATGAAATTGCACATCATTAATTTACAAGTTAAATTCGGTTTAATTGAAATCGGGTGCTACAAACAAGGAGGACGACAACAGAACTAATAAAATAACAATATGCCAGCTAGTTTTGTAGCAAAATGCTTGAGCTTTCATCGTCATCCACCATGTCATAGTTCTTGAAGGACTTGATAGAGTCCATTACCAATAGCTACTCTATGTCTCTTAACTCTTCGTTCCTGAGCTCCGATTCCAGATTTCTGAGAAACTCTCTCTAAAAAATATTGTATAACACAATGAGAAGCTTGAGATTGATTCATAAAAAAAAGTCAAATATGAAATTTTCTAAGAGCAAATTGGAGAGAAAATCAATGGTTTTGAACGCGTTTACCAACAAAACATAAGGAAAATGCATAAAAGATCTTTTTTCTTTTACAACCTTTAACAGAAAACAGAAACGAATGACAGGAAAACATGCCAAGTCAATGCAAACCTAAAAGGAATAACTTTACACAGGAGCAAGAACTTACAGTGAGTACAGATTATAATAGCAGCAGAAAATAGAGAAAGACAGAAAATAGGGAATGAAGTCGGAAGGCATAGGGCAGCAATTGGCGGAAGACTTAGTTTTTCTAAAAGAGGCAGAATACTACTGGGCTTGTCGATGAATAAACCAAAAGATGCTCTTAAATCGGAAGAAGAAAGTAAGAAGTAAACAGTGGGTGACGTCAAACCGGAGAGGAGATGACGTCAGCGGAGATGGAGACGTCAAAAGGAAGATAAAGCATTAAACGTAATAGTCAGAAGAAAAGAAATGAAGACGAGTTAAATGAGCGGAAATATAGGAGAAATCATCGTAGGCCGTCAGTGAAGATTGTTCTGACGTATCGGAAGAGGAAGGCCGGCAGGTGAAATCGGGATGGGTGGATTGACGCGTCGGAAGACCTGTGAGACGTCATCGGCAGATACCGTGGTAGTGAACGTAATCGCAGAAGGTGATGACGTCGACGGAAGATGTTCTGACTCATCGGAAGATGAAGATAGCAATTTTAAATCGGACGATGAAAACTAAGGCAGAAGAAACGTTTTGGCGGTAGATGAGGCAAAATTCCTACGGTAGATGTAATCAGAAGACATAGTTTAAAGGACAGAATTACAAAATTTTGACAGGGAAAAGCATTCAGCCAGAGGGCATAAAAACAGAAGACCTTAAAGTCTCAGATTCTCAAACCACATCAAACATGGTTCCGAGCACATAGAAGGCATAAGTCAGACTTCATTACAAATGACAGAGTCAAGAAAACAAACTGCAGGATAGCTCTAAAATCAAGACCAGTACATGCATGACCTGAAAAAGGGAGAACTCAAAGCAATTACAGGAATGTTTTCCAAACATTCCAGA
>CM039508.1:21120701-21182589 GCA_022432975.1 Begonia masoniana
GGAAACAGGAGAAATGAAGTTTTTGGAAAATATCGCAGTCGCCTGGAAGAGAGAAAACAGAGAGGAGAAGAAGAAAAATGCAAAGTGTTTTACGTAGAGGGGAAGAGAAGGGAAGAAGAAGTAGGGCTTCTTCCACAAGCTTGCCAAGTGTCAATCATCCATTGGCTTCTCCACCAACCTAAATTGTTTTTTTTTTTTTTTTTTTCTGCATAAAATCTCGGGTCCAAGGAGTTTTGCTTCACCAACTTCATCCCAGTATAAGGGTGATCTACATTTCCTACCATACAACGCCTCGTAGGGTGCCATACCAATAGTGGACTGGTAGCTATTGTTGTAGGAGAATTCAATTAAAGGCAAATGTCGACTCCAGGATGTCTGGAAGTCTAGCACACATGCCCTCAACATATCCTCGAGTATCTGAATTGTCCGCTCAGATTGTCCATCAGTTTGTGGGTGAAAAGCAGTGCTGAAAGATAACTTCGATCCTAATGTGCTCTGAAGACTCTGCCAAAATCTTGAGGTGAACCTGGGATCACGGTCAGAGACTATAGATATCGGAATCCCATGCAATCTGATGATCAGCAAGCTGGTCCATCATGTATGTTGTCTTCACGGGTAGGAAGTGAGCTGACTTCGTCAATCTGTCAACCACAACCCAGATGCTGTCATGACCTTTAGTTGTCTTAGGTAGTCCAACAACAAAATCCATGGCTATGTTTTCCCATTTCCATTCAGGGATCGGTAAGGGTTGAAGGGTACCTCCTGGGCGTTGCTGCTCTGCTTTAACTTGTTGGCATACAAGACATGACTCCACATACTTGGCAACATCCCTCTTCATATTTGGCCACCAATAATGTAACCTTAAATCCCTATACATCTTGGTGTTACCAGGGTGTACAGAGAAAGAGGATGAGTGAGCCTCAGCCAAGATCAACTCACGCAACTCCTTGTCACTTGGAATGTACCATCGATTCCTAAATTTCAAAATACCATCATTGGAGAGACTGAATTCAGAAGAGCATCCTGCAACTTACTCATCATGCTATTATTTTTCTCTGAATCCTTTTGTTGTGTCTCCTTGATCTTGTCCAAAATAGTTGGTCTAATTGTAACATTGGCAAGTAAAGCTGACAACTCAGAAACCATTTCTAATTCAAATTTCTAAACCTCCGACCTCAAGGGTACATACATGGTTGATAACGTAGGTTGCATTGTTGTCGACATTCTGCTTAAAGCATCGACTACAGCATTAGCCTTACCCGGGTGATACTTGATTTCGAAGTTATAATCCTTAACAAATTCCAACTAACGTCTTTGCCTCATGTTTAATTCCTTTTGGGTGAATAGGTACTTCAGGCTCTTATGGTCAGAAAACACCTCACACTGCTGACCATATAAATAGTGTCTCCAAATCTTTAATGCAAAAACAATTGCGGCTAACTCTAAATCATGAGTGGGGTAATTCTATTCATAACTCTTCAGCTGCCTAGAGGCATACGCCACGACCTTTCCTTCTTGCATCAAAACACACCCCAGTCCAACTTTGGATGCATCACAGTAAACACTAAACTTTCCTTCTTCGGTTAGTAGAGTCAGTAGCGGGGCTGTCGTCAACTTCAGCTTAAGTGTTTGGAAGCGTTCTTCACAAGCTTCAATCCAAGAGTACTTGGTGTCCTTCTTTGTTAAATTAGTTAAAGGCTTAGCTATCATAGAGAATCCCTTAATGAACTTTCTATAATAACCTGCCAAACCAAGGAAACTACGGACTTCACTGACATTCTTTGGCTGTGGCCAGTCTTTAACAGCCTGAATCTTGGTCGGATCTACTGATATGCCCTCAGCAGAAATGACATGACCTAAAAAGTTGACCTTATCCAGCCAGAACTCACACTTAGACAACTTGGCATAAAGTTGTTGCTGTTTTAATGTCGTCAAAACTATTCTTAGATATTCTGCATGGTCAGCCTCAGTACGTGAGTATATAAGGATGTCATCTATAAACACAATTACAAACTTGTCCAAGTACTCACGAAACACTCGATTCATCAAGTCCATAAAAGCTGCGGGTGCATTTGTCAAACCAAACAACATTACAAGAAATTCATAATGTCCATAGCGGGTTCTGAAGGCTGTCTTAGTTATTTTAACTAAGTCTTCCACTATAAGAACTTTGGACGAGTCTCTGATTTTCATTCATATGAGTGTTGAGTTAATGAGGTTTGAAGCCTGTGTGTGTTGCATCCACCGATAGATGTTCCCTATCGCAAGATGTTAAGAGTTTGCATCCACCGATAGATGATTTCTATCGGAAGATGTATTAAATAAACACGTGGATGGCACATGTCTATCAGCAGATGTAGTATGTTTCAAATACCGGTTGATATAGGAGTTGTTCTGCTGACTAGCGATCGGTAGATGTAGTGTGTTTCAAATACCGGATGATATAAGAGTTGTTTTGTCATCTAGCGATCGGTAGATGTAGTGTGTTTTAAATACGGATGATATAAGAGTTGTTTTGTCGTCTAGCGATCGGTAGATGTAGTGTGTTTCAAATACGGATGATATAAGAGTTGTTTTGTCATCTAGCGATCGGTAGATGTAGTGTGTTTCAAATACGGATGATATAAGAGTTGTTTTGTCGTCTAGCGATCGGTAGATGTAGTGTGTTTCAAATACGGATGATATAAGAGTTGTTTTGTCATCTAGCGATCGGTAGATGTAGTGTGTTTCAAATACGGATGATATAAGAGTTGTTTTGTCGTCTAGCGATCGGTAGATGTAGTGTGTTTCAAATACCGGATGATATAAGAGTTGTTTTGTCGTCTAGCGATCGGTAGATGTAGTGTGTTTCAAATACCGAATGATATAAGAGTTATTTTGTCGTCTAGCGATCGGTAGATGTAGTGTGTTTCAAATACCGGATGATATAAGAGTTGTTTTGTCATCTAGCGATCGGTAGATGTAGTGTGTTTTAAATACCGGATGATATAAGAGTTGTTTTGTCGTCTAGCGATCGGTAGATTTTGTGTGTTTCAAATGCCGGATGATATGAGAGTTGTTTTGTCGTCTAACGATCGGCAGAAGTAGTGTGTTTCAATTCCGGATGATGTAGATTTTCACTACCGGCAGAAGCGAACTCTGTGCCTGTCGTTTTATGATCGGCAGATGCGAGTTTATTTCTCTATCGGTAGATGCAGTTTAAGAGTTGAAGTTCCTGCTCATCGGCTGAAGTATTTTGCACTGCTCGCCGGCAGATGTGTAATGTATTTCATTGCTGAGTGATGTCTTGAGCCAAGTTATGTATAAAAAAAATATAAAGGAGTACAACTTAAATAAAATTAGTAAGGATATATGGATAAGTCTAAAAGAGTCATGTTTTGGCCTCGGACCTACTGGCGTTGTTACAAAGAGACATAAGTGAAATGGTAAGTATGGAGGATTGCCTTTTGAATGGTTGTCTTCTTCTTCATTCTAACAAGTGAATCAAAGTCTAATTAACACTCTAATCAATCTCTCTCAATCTCTGAATCATCAAAGAGAAAATCAAGGAGAAAGGTTTAAGGAGAAAAAATCGGGATTCCGCAACATTCAAAGCAAAACATAGTTAAGCAATGGATCAAGGTTAGTACGGATTATATATAATTTTTAGTTTAAAGAGAATGGTTGAATTAACAATGTTATAATGGGATTAAAGTATTGAATAGCATTTACAGTTTTATTATGCTTTCAATTCCATCCTGAACCGTGCCCACCCCTATCCTCTCCTACAATTTATAAAAAATAAAAAATAATAATAATTGGGTAAAGTGTATACTAATATTTAAATTTAGTAGCGAAAGATCTTTGTGTTGTCAGGAGAATCGTCAAAGAAATCGACTTTTTATCATTTGATATGTCTAGAAAAAACAACTTCATTTAATTAAACGAAAAAACATCCTAGACCGAAGTCATGTATGTGAAACATAATTTAATATATATGTTGCGAATTTAATAAGCCTTTTTCTCTATTGACAATTATATATTTGTTTATTGTTTAATGTTCACTAATTAAACGCTCTACCTTCAAGTTAGTCATGGATCAATTTTCTCAGGCAAAAAAGCATACATCCAAACTGAAATATAAACAAATACAGAGATACCAAGAATTATAGTGCTTGGATCCAAGAATGCATCAGGATTCCTGAGCCTACATCCACTTTAAAGGTCACGCTAATTTTATGATGGATTATCATAATTATAATATTAAAAATATTAATGAAGATATTGAAGAAATTTTGAGTTAGTGCCTACTTATAGACTACCATAATACATTTACATCTTTACATAAGAAAAAAAAGAAATAAAACTTCTCATTTATGGAACAATTTAATTTAAAGTAACTCAAAATTTGTAGAACAATGAAAATTGGAGTTTAATATATATAATAGCACAATTGGCATACTTGCTAGAAGTTTTCAAACATAAGTACAATGTTTATGGTAGTCTATATGTTGATGAGTAATAACACACCATATAAGATAACTTGTATTGGGATAGTCAAAATCAAAATGTTTAATGGAGTTGTATGTATGACGCATTCCCGATTTAAACAACAATATGATCTCTTTGACTACATTTGATTCAAAATAGTATAAGTACAATGTTATAGCTAGTGTTAAAGATGAGCAGAGGTGCTATTGTTGTGTTGAAGGGACGCAAAAAAATCTACAAATTTGTATGTCTTGCAGAGTTCTACAGTTGTTAGTAATAAAGGTGCTATGTTTGTTAAGTCACCTTTTACAGATTCATTAAAGAATTCTCATAAAAAATCAAGTCCTCTAGAGATCTGAATCAACATGAGAACTGATATGTCAACTTAGCTTAGATTTTTAGGGATGATGTCATCGTCATATCGTCACCAAATTCAGTTTCATGTCTATGTAAATTTAAGAGAAAAGGTAAACTTCCACAGTGATATGGTAAAACTTGTTCATGAGTCATGCATTGAATGTGATTGAGATTGTTGATTCGTGGGAAGTCTTTTACATATTTTGATGTGGTTGGTTGTAATGATGCTAATAATATGTTGATGTCGATGTGGTTGGTTGTAATGATGCTAATAATATGTTGATGTCATTGAGGAGGAGATGAAATTTCTTCTTGACTATGTCACTCAAGTTTAAACTTTGCTTAAACTTATTTGCTATCAGTTGTTGAGTTGACTTCTTAAAACCTTTTGTGGAAGATGATTTTATTTCTTGCTAGAGTTTTGGAAGAATATTTATGCTTTAGAATTCACACAAGGTGAAGATTGTTACACTTCAATGTGAACCAAACTCTATTTGGGTTGGTCCAGTGGGGCCAGCATTGTGAATCCTAATTTAAGATTCTAATTTAATGTTATAAATATATTTGAGTAACAAAATTTATTGTATCTTGATTTTGTGAAAGTATTTATCCTGTCTACGCGGTATTTCATGTTAGAGTTTTCTATTTAAATCTTAGTGTCTTGTTTTCTGTGTTTTCCTTTTAAATTTCTTGCTCTATTTTCAACAAAAATAACGGTAGGAATGATGGCGTTAAAATTTGGGTATTTATCAAACAAAACTATTTACTTTGGGCTAACGTGCAACTAATTTCATGTACATTAAAATTTATAATTTAAACCCTATAATTTGAAACTATTATCAATTTAATCTATACATTATTTTTTGACACACAACCTTAGGTTTTTACACACACTTTTTGTTTCTTACCAAATTACCCTTCCAACCTCCTCTCTCTCACCACCATAATAATTTCTCTTTCAAAACTGATTACAGTCAACAATTTTTCACAAACAAAAGAGACTCTACATCCCTAACACTAGGGAGGCAACCAAATGCACGCATAACTATGAATATCGCTGCCAGTTCTCTTCACTTCGTAACACTAGGAGAGAATTGTAAAAATTGTAGGATCCCTCCTTAATGATGAGGGACCCATGTGCAGTAAATGGAGACTATAAAAGTCTCCATTTGTTGTAGAAGGAAGAAATTTTTCTTAGTTTTCGCACCGTCCTTTTTTAAATAAAAGAATGTGTCTTCTTAAAGCCCTCTATAAATAGGGGCTCGAAGGATTGCATTAAGATCCAAAATTCTGAAGAAGAAGTGAAGAGAAGAACCTCTGCTGTTAGAAAAATGAGAAAATAGTGAAGATTATTTTGAGAGAGAGAGGAAAGAAGGAGTGTGAGCGAAAAATAGATGTGATATTTTTGTGCACATTAAGAGTTCTAAGAGTAGTGAATTTCTCTTAGTGAATATTTTCTAGAATATTTGATTTCTAGAAAAGTATTGTAAAATCTTATTTTTCACAGTAAGATCATTCTGAACTCGGTCCCCGTGGTTTTTCCTACATTTAGGTTTCTACGTAAAAATTCTCGATTTTTATTTTGCTATTATTTCTCTTGCGTCTTCACCGTTATATTCCAATAGTGTGGGAAATTATTGCTAGTATTTTTCAGATCGTATTTACTATCATTTTTCATATCGCCTATTTAGTGGTGTAATTATAACTGTGTAAGCAAGTTCTGTCTAAGGAGACTAAGTTTTAAGTGAGATTTTTTGTGACCCCTCCAATGTTTTCTGGGAACGTATTTGGAAAGATAATTTTGTTTAAGGAGATTGTCAAGAGCAGTCTTTCTTGAGAATTATCCTCATAAGTACTCTCCACGGTTATTCGATTTTCTCAATATGTTGTATCAGAGCCTTGTTATTATGGCAGGAAGAGTTAAAATTGAAAAATTAATGGAAATAATTTCTCATTGTGAAAATTAAAAATGAAGGCATTATTGCATAAAGATGGTTGTGTTATGGCCATCGGCTACAGATCATGACCATTGATGATGAGAAATGGATTAAAGAAGATGGAGATACAATTGTTAACTTGCATCTTGCTCTTGCAGATGAAATTTTGTCAAGTATCGCAGAAAGCACAACTGCCAAACAAATTTGGGATACATTGACAAAATTATATGAGACAAAATCACTGCATAATAAAATTTTCTTGAAAAGAAAATTATATATTCTTCTGATGTAAGAGTCGATAATGGTGATTGATCACATCAATATTCTGAACACATTATTTTCTCAACTTACAATATTAGAGCACAAAATTGCCGAGAATGAATTTGCCAAACTTTTACTTCAAAGTTTGTCTGATTCATACGATCACCTCATTATAAATATGACCAATGGTGTTGCAAAGTAAAAATTGATATTCAATGATATTGCAGCTGCAGTTCTTGAGGAAGAAAGCAGACGGAAGAAAAATGAGCACTCTTCCATAGAGGCCTTATCAGTAATGAAAAGAAGATTAAAAGAACGTGGATTTTCTGGAGCAAGCACGTTAGGAAGGTCAAAGTCGAGGAGTAAAAATGACATCAAGTGCTATAATTATGGCAAGATGGACCACATAAAAAAGGATTGCTGGAAGTTAAAGAAAGAACAAGGGATAGAAGATGCTAAAGGAGAGACAAAGAGTACAATTGTTACTGTCTCTGAGGGTGAATATGTAATTATATGTGAAGATGTTGTCAACCTCATGACTCATGAATCATGTTGGGTATGTGATTCTGGTTTATCTTATCATGTTACTGCAAAAGCATAATATTTAACATCTTACACTAGTGGCGATTTTGACATTGTGAAAATGGGGAACAATTATGTTTCCAAAATAATTGGAAATGGTGACATCTATATCCACACCAACATAGGTTGTGAGTTTGTGTTTAAAGATGTCAAACATGTTCTAGATTTAGACTAAATCTAATATTACTTGGCGCTCTTAATGATGCTGGTTACAAGAGAAAATTTCCTGATGGTAAATGGGAGCTCAGCAAAGGTTCGCTAGTTGTAGCAAGAGGAATCAAAGTATCTAGCTTATACGTGACTCAAGTGGCTATAAAGGAAGCATATGTAAATACTACGCAAGATAACTCATCCATTAAGTTATGATACAAACGACTTGGTTATATGACCGAGAAAAGACTTCAACTACTTGGCAAGAGAGAATGTTTTGCCACATCTCAAACATGAATCTTTGCCAAATTGTATTCACTGTTTGGTTAGAAAACAACACAAAGTTTTCTTTTAGAAGAGTTTTGCATCAAAGAAACAAAAAGTGTTTGTGTAACACCCGAGTTACGACTAGGTAATTTTCCTAACTGTATTAACGGTCATGAACATTTAATCTTCGCGGTTTAGAATTTTAAGACAAGTGTAATTAATTACATGTGGGTTTAAACTAGGTCGAGTGGCAAAGTTGTAATAATAGAGGGCTTAGACCGATATTTAAAGGAAGTGGAAATGATTTAAACCTCATTAACTCACTGTAGCCGACATCCTCCATTCTCGGCGATTCCTTCTCTCGCAAGCTCTCGCCCTCTGCCTGCCTGTAATCCTTCCTTCGACGACCAGTTTCCTTGTTATTTCTCGGTTACCTTACGCTCGAGGTATGAGTTAGACAATGTAGTTATCAGTTAATCGTTTAGCTCTGTTTTCAGCTTGAACCCGTAACTCAAATCCTTAAACAACAGGGTAATAATATAGTTCATTGTTAATCTGAGAGTGATAATGTCATTCCGAATCAGTTTTGGACATTTAAAAACAATCAACCCTGAGTAACCGATAGTCGAATCTGTCTATTTCAGTTCTTGGATTTCAGATTTTGCACAGAGCGTTAGACTAAGGATTCAGGATGGCTTTGTCTATTAGATCCTAGGATGACTTGAGGTTAGAACTTATAGGACTTTGTTTTAACTACTGCAATGTGAATGTTTTAGGTGAAGAAGTTTGAAGAAAAAGAGCTCAAAGTGCTAAGGAGACCAGGTAAGTGAATGTATAGGTTTCTCGGTCATTAGGACCCTACATCAAAGGATGCTAGGTAGAGATTTCTATGATGTTTAGAAGTTCCCTTTATGTTACTGTCTAATGTTTAAGCTGATGATTAGCTCAATAGTAAGGTCTCATATTGAATAGTGTTCTATTCTGTAGCTTGATGATTTAAGAATTTCCATGTTCATGCATTATTAATGTTTTATGCACATGAAAACGTTTTGAAAGCATGTTTTCTCATGAACAAGATAAGGTGATAAAAATCCCTACAACGCGGCTGAGTGAGGGTTGGGGGTGGTTCGGCGTATGTCACAGTCCAGAGAAGGACATATGAATACGACCCGCAGTAGGGACCATGATCAAACTCACTGTCGAACCCCCTTTACCGGCACAAATCCTCTCTCATCCCACGCAACATGAACAATGATATGAATAACGAATATGGTTCAGCGATATGGACTATGATACGAACGATGAATGTGTTTCAGCGACGTGAACTATGTTATGAATGATGAATATGGAATAATGATTATGAACAAGAAAAGACTCATGATCACGTTTTTCTCTGAATTATGCATTCATGCATTCATGTTATTGTTGCATTCCTTACTAAGCATTAGGCTTATAGTTTAAACCTTTGATGTAGGTGACGAGTTTTCAGGTGAGGGATTCAAGTTAAATGAGGAAGTCTAAGTTTGGCTGTTGGAGAATGCTCAGTGTGACAGTGAAGGCTGGATTGGCGAATAAGTTCTCTGGTTTATGCTCTATGAACATTATTAATGATTTTAATATGGAAGTATAAGTAGAATGAAGTTATTTCATAGTACTGGGATTTGAAATTATCTGGATGCTTACTGGATAGAGGATGGTACAGTTTATTGAATATCTTTTGTTAAGACTTCCGATATATGTACTCTGAGGGAATCATTGATTTCTGTTTACAGAAATGTTAAGTCTAGAAAGTTTGAGACTTGTTCATGATTATGTCTATTGGGAGATGTTGTTTAGCCCTACCGGTAGGAGTGGTGTGTTTTCTATCGGTAGATGCAGGGTGTTTTCTATCGGTAGCTGTAGTATGTTATCAGTCGGTAAATATAAAGGATTTCTTTTGCTATCGGTAGAAGTAGTGAGATTTCTGTCGGTAGATACAGTGTGTTTATATCGGGTGATGTAGGAGTTTTTTTTTTCCCTGTCGCCTAGTCATCGGTAGATGTAGTTTATATATTTTTCCTGCTGACGTCATCGGCAGATACAGTTTGTTTATCTTCCTGCTGACGTCATCGGCAGATGTAGTTTATATACCTTCCTGCTGACGACATCGGCAGACGCGGTTTGATTATCTGCCGACTGACGTCATCGGCAGATGCGGTTTGTATATCTGCCGACGAATGTTTAATGAATTGTGTGGGATACACGTGACTGTCAGTTGATGTGAGAACTTACATCTACCGATGGGTGATTAATGAATCACGTGAAATGCACGGGATAACCGGAAGATGTAGCTTTGGTTTTTCGGTAGATGTGAGCCCTCTCCTGCCTTGTCGTTTAATGATCGGCAGATGAGAGTGAAGTTTTTGTCGTTGAGTTCGGCAGATGTTTTTTTTTTAAATCCCCCAGCCAAATGTCTTATTTCATTGTCCATGTCCTACATGTGACTACAGAATTAGTATTTCCGCTGCTTAGTAAAGAAAAAAATATATAAAAGAGTGAAAGGAGTGAGTAAAGTCATGAATTACGTGGCGATCCTTCCCGGGTTGTTACAATTATGGTATCAGAGCAAAACCAGGTTCTAAAACCGATTCTGCATACTGCCTCCCGGCACTGACCTGCCACTTGAGTACTCTCCAGCAACTGTAATTATTTATGATTTTAGTAAATGTCACTAAGTTAAAATGTATCTATAACTATGTGTTTAGGAACCCCAATATGGTTAGAGGTCAGCAGAGAGAGACCAATGAGGATAGCAATACCATTGCTCAGTTGACAGAGTTGGTCATGCGCCAATCTCACCAGATCGAACAACTGATGACTGCCAAGGAGGAACAAGGCAACTCCAGTAATAATGCAACTCATGATCATGGGGGTGAGCGTTTTCACCGGCTTCGACCCCCGGTGTTTAATGGACAGGTTTCAGATCCTATCTATGCTGAGGAGTGGGTTCGAAAGATAGAAGACATGTTTAAGTATGCGAAGGTTGATGAAGGAGATAAAGTCACGTACGCTGTCTTTCATTTGGAATTGGGTGCAAGGCATTGGTGGGATTCAATCCAGAACACCGCTAATGCCGGAGCTATGACTTGGGAGACGTTCAAGATCGCTTTCTTTGACAAGTACTTCAATAAGACTGTTCGGGCCAGCAAGAAGAAGGAATTCATGAACCTGCGACAAACTGGCTCTGTGACGGACTACATATGCAAGTTTGATGCTTTGTCGCGGTTTGCTCCCCGAATGATTGAGGATGATGAGGACAGGATTTACCAATTTGTTCAAGGACTAAAGCCGAGTTTGTACGTGAAAGTAAAGACTGCTGGGATACACAATGTACCTTATGGAGAAGTGACGGCTAAGGCATTGGAGCTGGAAGAGGCTGAGATGACGGCATATGCACAGCGTGAGCAACCAAGGAAGTTCACGAAGGAAACTCAACCGCCACCTCGTCAGAACAAAGGATGGCAGCCGCAACAGAACAGAGGGCCACAGCAACAACAGCAAGGTATAAAGAGACCCTTCAATCCAAATGATGACCAAGGGAAGGGAAAACGACCATTGGCCCCTCTATGCCCCAACTGCCAGAAGAACTACCATGGTGAGTGCAAGTTGCATTCTGGCCGATGCTTCAGGTGTGACAAAGTTGGACATATAGCCAGAGACTGCCCCATGCCGCCAGACCCGAACCGTGCAAGGGTAGCACCTAGAGTCTATGCAATGATGGAAGATGAAGAAACCATGCAGCATACGGTCATAACAGGTACAATAATGATCTGTGGTATTTCTGCTTACACACTTATTGATACGGGAGCCACACACTCGTTTATATCAACTCTGTTTGTATGCCGACACAACTTAGAACTTTTACCAGCCGAAAGGTCATATGATGTTATGTTACCATCGGGGAAGTCCCTACATTCTGAACAGATTGTTAAAGGTGATGTTGTGACCTTAGGAAGTAAGAAACTATATGTAGAACTGGTTGTAATTGACATGAAAGGGTATGAGGTGATATTAGGGATGGATTGGTTATCCAGGCATTATGCCACGATAAGTTGTAGGTCTGGATTAGTAGAGTTCCGACCCCCAAATGGAGATCGTTATACTTTCCAAGCTATCCCAAAAATAAGTAAAATGCCAATTATAACTTCACTAGAGGCTCAACGGATATTGAAAGATGGTTGTGATTGTTATCTAGCTAGTGTAATGGATACCCGAGCGAAGAATAAGATAGAGCTACAAGATATTTCTATAGTCCGAGAGTTCCCTGAAGCATTCTTGGACGATTTGCCAGGATTACCACCTGATAGGGAAATAGAGTTTGTAATTAATACATATCCCGAGGCATTACCTGTGTCTAAGAACCCTTACCGTATGGCACCTGTCGAATTAAAAGAATTAAAAGTCCAATTACAGGAGTTAGTAGACAAGGGATTCATACGCTCTAGTAGCTCTCCCTGGGGTGCGCCTGTCTTATTTGTCAAGAAGAAGGATGGTTCTTTGAGGATGTGCATAGATTACAGAGAATTGAACAAACTGACGATTAAGAACAAGTACCCCTTGCCCCGGATTGATGATTTGTTTGACCAACTGCAAGGAGCAAAAGTGTTTTCAAAAGTAGATTTACGTTCGGGGTATTACCAACTGAAGGTTAAGGAAAGTGACATACCTAAGACAGCTTTTAGGACCCGTTATGGACATTATGAATTCCTGGTGATGTCGTTTGGGTTGACCAACACACCTGCAGCCTTCATGGACTTAATGAATCGGGTGTTTCGTGAGTATTTGGACAAATTTGTAATTGTGTTTATAGATGATATTCTTATATACTTGCAGACAGACGCTGACCATGCAGAACACTTAAGGATAGTTTTGACAACCCTGAAACAGCATCAACTGTATGCCAAGTTATCTAAATGTGAATTCTGGTTGAGTAAGGTCAACTTTTTAGGCCATGTCATTTCTGCTGAAGGTATATCAGTAAACCCAACCAAGATTCAGGCTGTTAAGGACTGGCCACAGCCAAGGAATGTCAGTGAAGTCCGTAGTTTTCTTGGCTTGGCAGGTTATTATAGGAAGTTTATTAAAGGATTTTCTATGATAGCTAAACCTTTATCTAGTTTGACAAAGAAGGACACCAAATACTCTTGGACCAAAGCTTGTAATGATGGCTTCCTGACACTTAAACTAAAGTTAACGACAGCTCCACTATTGACCCTCCCAACCGAAGAAGGGAAGTTTAGTGTTTATTATGATGCGTCCAAAGTCGGACTAGGGTGTGTTTTGATGCAAGAAGGCAAAGTTATAGCGTATGCCTCTAGGCAGCTAAAAAGTTACGAGCAGAACTACCCCACTCACGATTTGGAATTAGCCGCAGTTGTATTTGCGCTAAAGATTTGGAGACACTATTTGTATGGACGACAGTGCGAAGTATTTTCTGACCATAAGAGCTTGAAATATCTCTTCACTCAAAAAGAATTGAACATGAGACAGAGACGTTGGTTAGAATTTGTTAAAGACTATGACTTCGAAATTAAGTATCATCCAGGCAAGGCTAATGCTGTAGCTGATGCCTTGAGTAGAATGTCAGCAACAATGCAACCCGCGATATCAGCTGTGTCTATACCCTTGAGGACAGAGATTCAGAAATTGAAATTGGAGTTAGTTCCTGAACTGTCGAGTCTACTTGCTACTCTAACTATCCAACCAACCATTTTGGAAAAGATCAAAGAAGCACAACAGAAGAACTTAGAGGAGAATAACAGAATATTGATCAAGATGAAGGACGCCACCTCCGAGTTTAGTCTCTCCAAGGATGGGATCCTGAAGTTTAGAGATACATGGTATGTCCCTAGTGATGAAGGGTTACGTAAGTTAATTCTGGCTGAAGCCCATTCATCTTCCTTCTCTGTGCACCCTGGTAACACCAAGATGTATCGGGATTTAAGGTTATATTATTGGTGGCCAAACATGAAGAGGGATGTGGCTAAGTTTGTAGAATCATGCTTGGTATGCCAACAAGTTAAAGCAGAACATCAACGCCCTGGAGGTACCCTTCAGCCTCTACCTATCCTTGAATGGAAGTGGGAAAACATTGCCATGGATTTTGTTGTAGGTTTGCCAAAGACAACTAAAGGACATGATAGTATTTGGGTCGTGATTGACAGAATGACCAAGTCAGCTCACTTCTTACCTGTAAAGATGACCTACACAATGGACCAACTGGCGAACTTGTATGTTCAAGAAATTCTAAGGTTACATGGAACACCGGTATCCATTGTCTCTGATCGTGACCCCAGGTTCACCTCACGATTTTGGAAAAGTTTGCAAGGCACGTTAGGAACAAAGTTAACCTTCAGTACTGCGTTTCATCCACAGACAGATGGCCAATTAGAGAGGACCATTCAGATACTTGAGGATATGTTGAGAGCATGTGTGTTGGACTTTCAGACAACTTGGAATAGACATCTACCGTTAGTTGAATTTTCTTACAACAACAGTTATCAGTCCACCATTGGTATGGCACCTTATGAAGCGCTTTATGGCAGGAGGTGCAGGTCGCCCTTGTATTGGGATGAAGTTGGCGAAGCGAAACTCCTAGGTCCTGAGTTATTGCAACAGATGTCGGACAAGATTGCCACTATTAGGAAAAGAATGTTAACTGCTCAAAGCCGGCAGAAGAGTTATGCAGATCAAAGGAGGAGAGACCTTGAGTTTGCTGTTGATGATGAAGTCTTCCTGAAGATTTCACCATTTAAAGGAGTGCTAAGATTTGGCAAGAAAGGGAAGCTTAACCCACGGTTCATTGGACCATTCCTTGTTTTGGCAAAGGTTGGAAACACAGCTTACAGATTACAATTACCTCCGTCATTGGAGAAGGTTCATAATGTTTTTCATGTGTCAATGCTAAGGAAATGCATATGTGATCCAACGCATGTTGTGGTGCCATCAGAAATCGAAATTGAACCGACTTTGGAGTATGAGGAGAAACCGGTACAAATTTTGGATTCTGCAGTGAAAACTCTAAGGAACAAGGAAATCCCATTGGTGAAAGTTTTGTGGACAAACCACGGCATTGAAGAAGCCACTTGGGAACGGCGACAGGACATGTTGGACAATTATCCGGAGTTATTTGCTTAAGCAATTTTCGAGGACGAAAATTTTGTTTAAGGAGGGGTGGATGTAACACCCGAGTTACGACTAGGTAATTTTCCTAACTGTATTAACGGTCATGAACATTTAATCTTCGCGGTTTAGAATTTTAAGACAAGTGTAATTAATTACATGTGGGTTTAAACTAGGTCGAGTGGCAAAGTTGTAATAATAGAGGGCTTAGACCGATATTTAAAGGAAGTGGAAATGATTTAAACCTCATTAACTCACTGTAGCCGACATCCTCCATTCTCGGCGATTCCTTCTCTCGCAAGCTCTCGCCCTCTGCCTGCCTGTAATCCTTCCTTCGACGACCAGTTTCCTTGCTATTTCTCGGTTACCTTACGCTCGAGGTATGAGTTAGACAATGTAGTTATCAGTTAATCGTTTAGCTCTGTTTTCAGCTTGAACCCGTAACTCAAATCCTTAAACAACAGGGTAATAATATAGTTCATTGTTAATCTGAGAGTGATAATGTCATTCCGAATCAGTTTTGGACATTTAAAAACAATCAACCCTGAGTAACCGATAGTCGAATCTGTCTATTTCAGTTCTTGGATTTCATATTTTGCACAGAGCGTTAGACTAAGGATTCAGGATGGCTTTGTCTATTAGATCCTAGGATGACTTGAGGTTAGAACTTATAGGACTTTGTTTTAACTACTGCAATGTGAATGTTTTAGGTGAAGAAGTTTGAAGAGAAAGAGCTCAAAGTGCTAAGGAGACCAGGTAAGTGAATGTATAGGTTTCTCGGTCATTAGGACCCTACATCAAAGGATGCTAGGTAGAGATTTCTATGATGTTTAGAAGTTCCCTTTATGTTACTGTCTAATGTTTAAGCTGATGATTAGCTCAATAGTAAGGTCTCATATTGAATAGTGTTCTATTCTGTAGCTTGATGATTTAAGAATTTCCATGTTCATGCACTATTAATGTTTTATGCACATGAAAACGTTTTGAAAGCATGTTTTCTCATGAACAAGATAAGGTGATAAAAATCCCTACAACGCGGTTGAGTGAGGGTTGGGGGTGGTTCGGCGTATGTCACAGTCCAGAGAAGGACATATGAATACGACCCGCAGTAGGGACCATGATCAAACTCACTGTCGAACCCCCTTTACCGGCACAAATCCTCTCTCATCCCACGCAACATGAACAATGATATGAATAACGAATATGGTTCAGCGATATGGACTATGATACGAACGATGAATGTGTTTCAGCGACGTGAACTATGTTATGAATGATGAATATGGAATAATGATTATGAACAAGAAAAGACTCATGACCATGTTTTTCTCTGAATTATGCATTCATGCATTCATGTTATTGTTGCATTCCTTACTAAGCATTAGGCTTATAGTTTAAACCTTTGATGTAGGTGACGAGTTTTCAGGTGAGGGATTCAAGTTAAATGAGGAAGTCTAAGTTTGGCTGTTGGAGAATGCTCAGTGTGACAGTGAAGGCTGGATTGGCGAATAAGTTCTCTGGTTTATGCTCTATGAACATTATTAATGATTTTAATATGGAAGTATAAGTAGAATGAAGTTATTTTATAGTACTGGGATTTGAAATTATCTGGATGCTTACTGGATAAAGGATGGTACAGTTTATTGAATATCTTTTGTTAAGACTTCCGATATATGTACTCTGAGGGAATCATTGATTTCTGTTTACAGAAATGTTAAGTCTAGAAAGTTTGAGACTTGTTCATGATTATGTCTATTGGGAGATGTTGTTTAGCCCTACCGGTAGGAGTGGTGTGTTTTCTATCGGTAGATGCAGGGTGTTTTCTATCGGTAGCTGTAGTATGTTATCAGTCGGTAAATATAAAGGATTTCTTTTGCTATCGGTAGAAGTAGTGAGATTTCTGTCGGTAGATACAGTGTGTTTATATCGGGTGATGTAGGAGTTTTTTTTTCCCTGTCGCCTAGTCATCGATAGATGTAGTTTATATATTTTTCCTGCTGACGTCATCGGCAGATACAGTTTGTTTATCTTCCTGCTGACGTCATCGGCAGATGTAGTTTATATACCTTCCTGCTGACGACATCGGCAGACGCGGTTTGATTATCTGCCGGCTGACGTCATCGGCAGATGCGGTTTGTATATCTGCCGACGAATGTTTAATGAATTGTGTGGGATACACGTGACTGTCAGTTGATGTGAGAACTTACATCTACCGATGGGTGATTAATGAATCACGTGAAATGCACGGGATAACCGGAAGATGTAGCTTTGGTTTTTCGGTAGATGTGAGCCCTCTCTTGCCTTGTCGTTTAATGATCGGCAGATGAGAGTGAAGTTTTGTCGTTGAGTTCGGCAGATGTTTTTTTTAAATCCCCCAGCCAAATGTCTTATTTCATTGTCCATGTCCTACATGTGACTACAGAATTAGTATTTCCGCTGCTTAGTAAAGAAAAAAATATATAAAAGAGTGAAAGGAGTGAGTAAAGTCATGAATTACGTGGCGATCCTTCCCGGGTCGTTACAGTTTGAAATCATCTATTCAGATATCTGTGGTCCCATGTTAACAAAAATGTTTGGTGGGTGCCCAATACATGGTTACATTTACTGATAATCACTCAAAAAAAGTTTGGACTTATGCACTCAAATAAAAAATGAGATGTTCAATGTTTTCAAACAGTTTCATACTTTGTCAAAGCGGGAAACTTGAAAGAAGTTAAAATACATTCGCACAGACAATGGTTGCGAATATATGGTATTCTTTGATAATTGTGACAAGATGCACGAGATCATATACGAAGTCGGTTCCAAAGACTCCTAAACAAAATGATGTTGCAGAAAGAATGAACAAATGATCGTGGAGAAGATAAGGTACATGTTATCCTATTCAAACTTCCCAAAATATTTTAGAGAGAAGCAATGAAGACTGCAGTAAACATCATTAATTTATCACCATCAGCACCTTTGAGTGGAGAAGTGCCAAATAGACTATGGACATTAAAAAATATCTCTTATGAGCATTTAAATGTGTTTGGATACAAAACTGTAACAGCCCGCCATGTAAAGGCAAGAAGGGTCTAGTGGGGCCTAGTCCATATCAGCGGGGGTGCACAATCCCACATTATTTGAGAGAGTGAAAAATACATGGTTTATAAGTACAGTTCCCCTCTCTATCTAGTACAACGCATTTTGGGGCTGACCCCAAGAACAAATCCGTGCAGGCTCTGGCCTAAAGTAGATAATATTGTACTGGAAAGACTAGAGGACTTATCAAATGGTGTTAGAGTCATTGCCTAACTAGAAGTGTGGCCGACGAGGACATCGGGCCCCGAATAGAGTGAGATTGTGATAGCCCGCAATGTGAAGGCAACAAGGGTCTGGTGGGATCCAGCCCATATTAGTGGGAGTGCACAATCCCATATTGCTTGGGAGGGGGCTCGATGTCCTCGTCGGCCACACTTCCGGTTGGGCAGTGACTTTGATACCATTTGTAACGTCGCCCTATCTTCCTAGTACAATATTATCTGCTTTGGACCAGAGCGCGCAGTCCCAAAATGCATTGTACTAGGTAGGGAGAAGAACTCTACTTATAAACCATGTATTTTTTACTCTCCCAAGTAATGTGAGATTGTGCACCCCTACTGATATGGGTTGAGCCCCACCGGACCCTCATTGCATTCACATGGTGGGTTGTTACAAAAATATTTGTCCATATTCCTAAAGATGAGAGGTCCAAACTAGACAGCAAAACTAATGAATGCATATTCCTCAGATATGAAAGTGATGCCTTCAAAGTTATCTTCTTTGAAGATCAGCTTATTGAATACAAAAAGAAAGATGTGGAGATTACTGATAAGCATCTAGTAAGAGTTGGTTCAGTAAAATTAACTTTTGACGGGGGAGATGCTGAAGAATTTAGTGATCAAGCAGCTGATGACGTTGACCAAAGAGAAATAGAGATTTCTCCTTAATCATCTATAGAACCAAAGTTAGGAGGTCAATAAGAGATTGTCAATCATCGAGAAGATACTGTATAAATGAGTATGCATTGATCACAGATGACGATGAACCTGATTGATATGAAAAAGCTATAAATGATCAACAAAACAGAACTAGTTAGATGCGATGCAAGATGAGATGAGATCATTACATGAGAACCATACTTATGAGTTGGTTCATCATCCAAATGGGCGAAAGACACTAAAAAAAAATGGATATACAAGCCTAAAGTTGAAGACTCACAACCAAGTTATAAGACATGACGAGTTGTGAGAGACTTTGGTAAGAAGAAAGACGTTGACTTGGAGAAAATATTTTCACTTGTTGTGAAAATATTATCTATACGAGTCGTACTTGGATTAACCTCAAGTCTCAATTTGGAGATCGAGTAACTCGATGTGAATACCACCTTCTTGCATGGTGAATTAGAAGAAGAAATATACTGTTTGTAGATTAAAGAAAAGTCTGTATGAATTAAATCAAGCCCCAGACAATGCTACAAAAAAGTTTGATCCTTTATGGTCAATTAAGGTGTAACAGCCCCGGAGGGATCGTCACATAATCCATATCTTTCTTAATCATTTAATTCTTATTACTCACACTCTACTCATTTTCGGTAATATATTTTTTTTTGAAACATAACTTAACTTAAAATGTCGTACATAATTCACTAGGCATCATTCGGCAAAGGAACACTTTACGCATCTGCCGGCGGGCAGTGCAATGTGTATCGACTGGTGAAGGGAAACTTAAACCTTTAGACTGCTCCTGCCGATTGAGGAATAAAACCACATCTACCGGTCACTAGATGACAAAACCATGTTTATATCATCCGGTGACTTTATTACACTACATCTGCCGACCACTAGATGACAAAATAACACTTTCATCATCCGATGGCTTAAACACTCTACATCTGCCGATCGCTAGACGACAAAATAGTACTTTCATCATCCGATGGCTTAAACACTCTACATCTGCCGATCGCTAGACGACAAAATAGTACTTTCATCATCCGATGGCTTAAACACTCTACATCTACAGGCCACTGGGCGATAAAATAACATTTACATCATCCGGTAACCTAAATACTCTACATCTACCGGCCACTGGGCGATGAAATAACACTTACATCATCCGGTAACCTAAATACTCTACATCTGCCGATCGCTAGACGACAAAATAGCACTTTCATCGTCTGACGGCTTAACACTCTACATCTGCCGATGACGTCAGCCGGATGATGACCTTCTCCAGCTTCCATCACACGGCAGGAAAACACTGTAATCATCAAACAACTTCATCCAGTAGAAAATACCACAACTCACCCGAATCTTAACTTGGTAACTATAAACCTCAATGAGTAAGAATCATAAACTCATCCAAAATACGCATAGCGGAAGGCTTAAGCAAAACAACCCATTCAATAATCCTTAAAATTGTTATCAGACTCTGAAGTCAAATCATTCAAATTCGAATATCATTGTTATAAGAAATTCTGTTCTACTTAGTCATCTGTTTATCATAAACTTCTCTGACTTACTATGAGCATAATCAGGGGACTTAATCGCCTATCCAGTCTTGCACTGTCATACTGAGCATCCTCCGGCAACCAGCTTTAAACATCATCTCTGGACTGAAAATCCTCACCTGCTAACTCTTCACCTACATCATAAGGTTTAACTATAAGCCTAATGCTTAGTAAGGAATGCAACACTAACATGGATACATGAATGTATAATTTGGGAAATCACATGCTCATGAGTCTTTTCTTGTTCACATCTTTGCTCGTAATCATCATTCATAGTCATGGATCATATTCATCAATCATAGTCATGGATCATATTCATCAATCATAGTCATGGATCATATTCATCAATCATAGTCATTGATCATATTCATCATTCGTAGTCATTGATCATATTCTTCATTCATAGTCATTGATCATATTCTTCGTTTAAGTTGTGTGGATTAAGAGGGGATTTGTGCCGGTAAAGGGGGTTTGACAGTGAGAGTGCACATAGTTCCCTTGCGGGTCGTATCATGGTCCTTCTTTTGGACAGTGACATACGCCAAACCGCCCCCAATCCTCTCTTAATTCACGTTGCATAAGTTTTATATTTTTATCTTGGTCATGCGAAGACATGCTCTTAAAACATTTTCATATGCATAAAACATTCAGGATGCATGGACATGAAAATTCTTAAATCATCAAGCTACAGAACTGAGTACCATTCGACATAAAACTTTACCACTGAGCTAATCATCAGCATAAACAATAGACAGTAACATAAGGGAAACTTCTATTCATCATATGAGTTTCTACCTAGCATCCTTTGATGTAGGGTCCTAATGACCGAGAAACCTATTCATTCACTTATCTGGTCTCCTTAGCAATTTGAGCTCATTTCTCTTCCAACTTCCTCACCTAAAACATTTACATTGCAGTAGTTAAAACAAAATCCTATTAGTTCTAATCACGAGTCATCCTAGGATCTAATAGCTATAGTCACTCCCGAATCCTTGGTCTAGTTCTCTATGCAGTTTGAAATCAAAAACCTAGAACAGACAGATTCGATAAGCGATATCTCAGGGTTGTTTGTTTAATGTCCAAAATCGATTCGGAATGACATTACTACATTCAGATTTTAAATATCCTTACTAATACTCGGCCATTGAAGAATCCAGAACCTCAACACATAGCTGAAACAGAGCTTAACGACTGAAAGATAGTTACATTGTCAAACTCGTACCTCGAGCACAAGGTAGCCGAGAAGCAGCAAGGAAACCGATCGTCGAAGGAGGGATTTCCAGCTGACAGAGAGCGAGAGCTTGGGAGAGAAGAAATCGCCAGGAATTGGGGATGTCGGCTACAGTGGTTTAAATGAGGTTTGAATCCTTTCCTTTTTCTTTAAATACAGGCCTCAATCCTCCATTATTACAACTTTGCCACTCGACCTAGTTTAGATCCACATGTAATTAATTAAGCTTGGCATAAAACCTTAAACCGTGAAGATTGAATATTCGTGACCGTTAATACAGTTTAGGAAGTCACCTGGTTGAAGTTTTCGGGTGTTACATAAGGATATAGGAAAACTTCGTCAGATCATTGTGTGTTCGTGAAAAGATTCGCGGACGGTACCTTTATCATTTTTCTACTTTATATCGATGACATGATGATTGTGGGCCCCGATAAAGAAAAGATTGCTAAGCTGAAGAAAGAGCTTAGCAAGTCTTTTGCCATGAAAGACTTGGGATCAAGAAAACAGATACTTGGGATAAGTATCACTCATTATATAAAAAATGAAAAAACTATGGTTATCACAGGATAAATATATCAAAAAGATTCTCAGTCGATTCTATATAGATAAGGCAAATCTGGTGAGTACTCCCATTGTTAAACATTTTAAACTTACTACAGAACAAAGTCCCTCTACTGAAGAAGGAAAATCATAAATGCAGAGAATTCCATATATCTCAGCAGTTGGCAGCTTGCAGCTTGATGTATGTCATGGTTTGTACGAGACCTGATATTTCACATTCTGTTAGAGTAGTCAGTCAATTTCTATCAAATCCAGGCAGAGAGCATTGAAATGCAGTAAAGTGAATTCTTAGGTATCTTAGAGGTACTTTTGAATTCAATTTGTATTTTGGAAGTCAGAAGCTTTTGACAGTCGGCTATACTGATACAAACATGGCTGGAGATATTGATTCTAGAATATCAACATCAGATTATTTAGTTACATTTGGAGGGGAGCTATATCATGGCAATCTAAGAGACTAAAATTGGTTGCATTGTCTATGACAAAAGCTGAGTTTATTGCGGCTATAGAAGTCTGTAAGGAAATTTTGTAGATGCAAAAATTTTTGACAGAATTGGGTCATCAACAATATAAGTATATCTTGTATTGTTATAGTCATAGTGCTATTCATTTGAGTAAGAACCCGAGCTTTTATTCTAAGTCAAAACACATAGATATCATGTAACACCCCTTATTCTGTACCCATATTTTACCCGTATAAATTTTTCATTTTCATTTTTGTACTTATTTCTTTCCTCTACTTTAATTAAAACCTTACTCGGTAATTAAACTGTAGTTGAAATCAAAACTGAAATCAGAATTTAAAACTGAACCTCAAAGCATTTAAAACAAACCTTTAATAAATAATTAAAACTTAAAAACATTTAAAAGAAAACTTTAAAACAATTTAAGAAAGTGGGAGGGCAGAATCGGAACTCTGCCCTCAAAATAGAGGCGGCGACCGATCTCTGCTCTGCAGCAGAGATCGATCGCTGCCATGCATTATAGCAGGGGCGATCGATCTCTGCTGCAGAGCAGAGATCGATCGCTGCTAGCTATGGCAGCAATCCGATCGCTGCTAGCTATAGCAGCGATCGATCTCTGCTCTGCAGCAGAGATCGATCGCTGCAAGCATGCAGCGATTCCTTCTCTTTCAGCGCCTGCGTTCGGGCGCAGCCTTTCCTGCGCCCGGGCGCCAACTTCTCTGGAAAACCAGAGAAGTCTGCGTACGAGCGGCCCTCGACCCGCGCTCGGACGCCAAACTCTCTGGATTCTTTCTTCTCTTCTCACGCCCTGCACACGACTCACACAACACATCTTCCTTTTTTTCTTTCCTTCATCATTCATCAATTACATATTTCACAAAAACACACTTCCATACCACAACACTATCTCGCACATACGCTTCACACACTATCCACCACCAATTCGCTAACTTAAACGCAATTAAAACATAACTAATTTCGTAAAAACGAACCGCGTGGTTCCGTTTAAAAGTTTAACATATCCCCTGTTTTCACAATCAGTAAAACTTTACAAAATACATTCAATTTCTCAAAACACTTTCTATTAACCATCTAGATTTCCAACGACCTATAATATTCTAACATTTTCTATGCAAATCAACCCAAAGTACCTATGTGAGTCCCCACGGGTCAAAATCACGCCCCGACTGCCAGCGCACTCCCACAGGCCTCCTTCTTCAACATGCTCATTCTTCAGGCGGAGGGACGCCTTCCTCACCTGTCTCAATGTCTCCTACACCATAAAGACACCTATGAGATAAAAATCTCAGTAAGCCCTACGTAAATGCTAATGCATGATCATGTATGCTATGAAAACCGTCCATATCATTTCATTTCAGTACGTGTCAGTCTAGGTTAACGGGCCCTAAGTGCATTCAGATGGATAGGGCACGTCAAGCGGGTAGACAGCCCACACCATCTGAAGGGAGGAAGACCCGCTCACCACGGAACGCCGGGTCTGAACCTCACCCGAATAACCTCCATGCGTTGTTTATCATGATACTTTACTTGTCACATGCATGCAATTCTTTCTCTTGAAATCGATGCGTAAATTCATTTTTCATGGCATTTTGAAGACTGTGATGCATGAACAGTTCAAAGTAAATGTAAGGTAAACAATCAACATATATACCATCAAGACAACAAATGAACAACATATAAAAACAACTAACCCTAACTACCCAAACCCAAAGCAATTTAAACAAATCAATCCTCAAAGTTCCTCGAGACGACTTGACATATGGTGTAGGCCGATTGGCCAAAGTAAGTCACGAGAACTTACCTCACGTCCGTTGTTTACCGAGCTTCGTCCAAATCGTTTGTTCACCTATAACATTTCACAACATACATATTAAATCGAGTCTAAAACCGTCAAACTCCGAAATTGCTAACTCCTAACTAAAGAAAACTCTCCTAAACTCTATTTTGGTTCGTTGAGGCATTTCGTCGAGCAATTCGCGCTCGAGAATCATAAAACTCCATTAATGGAGTTTTTACATTTCTCCAACCACCAAAATTTCAACAACTTCCATTTAATTCCAACAACTTCAACCATAATCATAAATACGCCTCCTTTGAGCCATAAATACGGTAACCCCTAAGTTTTTAAGCTTTATTTCGCGTTTTTTAACGAAAACCCTAACGAATCCTAATTGTTTTAAACCCTAGAAATCGCTATTTAACGTTCCGAAAGCTTAGAACCTTACCTAGAGAGCGAAGATGGAGTAGAAACTTGAAGGCTCGAATCACCGGAGGAAGGAGATCGTCGCCGGAACGAAGAGTCGCCGGAGGAGGAAGAAAAGTCGCGCGCGAGAGGGAGAGGGAATGGAAAGTTACGTTGGAGTGTTGGAGAGGAAATGAAAAGTTTGTAATATTTAATAAAACTTGGCTTTGGCTATTACCAAATTGCCCTTCACTTTGATTTCTATTTGTTCCTCCACTCGTCTCGTCATTTAACTAACGTTCCGATTTTCCAAAATTCTCATATTTCACCCAAAATTCCAATTTATTATTACGGCTTCGTTAAAACTTTCCGTTCGTAAAACGGACTAAATCTGACGTATTCTCAAAATGGCCGTATATATTGAAATAAAATAATTCCCGTAAAGCCGGGCGTTACATTCCATCCACCTTAATTGAAATTTTGTCCTCAAAATTTGATTATTCAAATAACCCGGGATATTTCAACATCATGTCTTGCTGTCTCTCCCAGGTAGCCTCTTCTACGTCATGGTTTCTCCACAAAACTTTTACTAGAGGAATCTCCTTATTTCGCAGCACCTTGATAGAAGATTCTAGGATTCGCACTGGCCTTTCCTCGTAGGTCAGCGTTGGTTGTACTTCAATTTCCCTTGTTTCAACGACATGTGACGGATTCCGTAAACATTTTCTAAGCATGGACACGTGGAACACATCGTGAATACCTTCCATAGATGCCGGGAGTTGTAACTTGTACGCCATAGTTCCAATTCTCTTCAAAACAGGAAAAGGCCCGACAAAACGAGGATTCAACTTGCCTCGTCTTCCAAATCGCATAACGCCTTTGAACGGAGAAATCTTTAAATACACTTCATCGCCCTCCTTAAACTGTAATTCTCTCCGTCTGGTGTCGGCATAACTCTTTTGGCGGCTTTGTGCAATCTCAATGCGTTGTCTAATAACAGCGATCTTCTCCGCCGTTTGTTGTAAAATATCCGGGCCAATAATGTTAGCTTCGCCTACCTCATCCCAGTATAACGGAGACCTGCATTTTCGACCATACAGCGCCTCATACGGAGCCATGCCAATAGTAGCCTGGAAGCTGTTATTGTACGAAAACTCAATCAACGGCAGATATCGGCTCCACGAGCCCTGAAACTCTAGCACGCAAGCCCTAAGCATGTCCTCAAGAATCTGGTTTGTTCTTTCTGTCTGCCCGTCAGTCTGAGGATGAAATGCCGTGCTAAAATTCAACTGAGTTCCCATTGCCTTATGTAAACTCTTCCAGAACTTTGATGTAAATCTGGCATCTCTATCAGAAACAATGGATATAGGCACTCCGTGTAGTCTGACAATCTCCTGTACGTACAGCTCAGCTAGCTGGTCCATAGAATAGGTCATCTTTACTGGCAGGAAATGGGCCGTCTTTGTCAAACGGTCCACAATTACCCAAATACCATCGTGCCCCTTTGTTGTTCTCGGGAGTCCAACTATAAAATCTGTGGATATTTGCTCCCATTTCCACTCTGGAATAGGCAATGGCTGTAGGGTTCCGGCTGGCCTTTGATGCTCTGCCTTAACTTGTTGACAAATCAAGCAAGTTTCCACGTACCTGGCAATTTCTCTCTTCATGTTAGGCCACCAAAAATGTTGCCTCAAGTCTCTGTACATTTTGGTGCTCCCCGGATGCACTGAATACGCCGAGGAGTGTGCCTCAGTTAAGATCTCATTTTTCAGCTCACCATTGTCAGGCACGTACCACCTGTGCCTAAATTTCAATACTCCATCATCCGTCAGGTTAAAATCAGACGAACCTTCAGATGTCATGCTCATTCGATGCCTTTCACAATCCAAATCGTTCTGTTGAGCCTCTCGGATCTTGTCTAAAATCGTCGGTCTAAGAGAGATGTTAGTAAGCATGCTAGACAATTCTGCCACGATTTCTACATCGAGTTTCTCAATCTCGGACCTTAACGTTACTGACATTGAAGCAAGCAAAGGCTGGCTCGTTGTAGGCATTCGGCTCAAGGCATCAGCTACTTTATTCGCTTTTCCTGGGTGGTATTTAATTTCAAAATCGTAGTCCTTAACGAACTCCAACCACCGTCTTTGTCGCATGTTCAACTCCTTTTGTGTAAATAGATACTTTAAACTCTTGTGATCTGAGAACACTTCACACTGCTGCCCATACAGGTAATGTCTCCAGATTTTTAAAGCAAAAACCACGGCTGCGAGCTCAAGGTCGTGCGTTGGATAATTTTGTTCATATGGCTTCAATTGTCTAGAAGCATAAGCGATGACCTTGCCTTCCTGCATTAACACACATCCCAGTCCGATCCCCGAGGCATCGCAGTAAATACTGAACTTATCACCCTCGACTGGTAGTGTCAGAACTGGAGCTGTAGTCAATCTCTGTTTCAGCTCCATAAAACTTCTCTCGCACGCAGGCGACCATACAAATTTTTCGTTCTTTCTTGTCAATCGAGATAGGGGGACGGCTATCTTTGAAAACCCTTCGATGAATTTCCTGTAGTATCCAGCTAATCCAAGAAATCCTCGTACCTCTCGTATATTCCTAGGCTGTGGCCATTGTTTGACAACCTCTATCTTAGTTGGATCCACCGAGATCCCCTCCTGAGATATGATATGACCAAGAAAACTTACTTGATCAAGCCAGAATTCACACTTAGAAAATTTCGGATACAATTGATGCTGGCATAGAGTCTTAAGAACAATCCGTAAATGCTCCTCATGCTCCTCCTTTGTCTTGGAGTAAACCAGGATGTCATCTATAAAAACAACGACAAACCTGTCCAAATACTCTTTGAAGACGCGATTCATCATATCCATAAATGCTGCAGGAGCATTGGTAAGTCCAAAGGACATCACAAGAAATTCGTAATGCCCATACCTCGTTCGAAACGCTGTCTTTTCAATATCTTCTTTTCGGACCTTCAACTGATAGTAACCCGAGCGTAGGTCGATTCTTGAAAACACTCGGGCACCCTGCAATTGGTCAAATAGATCATCAATTCGGGGCAGTGGATACTTATTCTTCACAGTCAATTTATTCAACTCTCGATAATCAACGCACATCCTGAGAGTTCCATCCTTTTTCTTCACGAATAGGACCGGTGCGCCCCAAGGAGAAAAGCTGGGTCGTATAAACCCCTTGTCTAGCAACTCCTCCAACTGAGACTTCAGTTCTTTTAATTCTGCAGGTGCCAACCTATACGCATTCTTGGATACAGGCGCTGAACTCGGATAGACATCAATTACAAACTCGATCTCCCGATCAGGCGGTAGCCCAGGAAGATCGTCGAGAAAAATCTCTGAGAATTCCTTTACAACTGGAAGGTCATCCGGTTTCAGCTTATCAAGCAACCGAGTATCAATCACTGTGGCTACGAAAATAGAACATCCGTCTTTAAATCGTTCTCTGGCTAACATTGAATAAGTAACAGGCGGTCCACTTAGCTTGTTTCTTGTCTGAAATGTGAATTCAACTTTGTTCGGGGGGCGAAAAGTCACCATCCCGGACCCGCAATCAATAGTGGCGCAATGGCGTGCAAGCCAATCCATCCCCAATATAAGATCATACACCTCTATCCCCATAACTATCAACCGGGCATAGAGAGTGTTGTTTCCCACAGAGACTACGTTGCCCTGGAAAACCTGATCAGACTGCATATTTGCTCCCGAAGGCAGCATTACTCTATACTCGCACTCAGCCAACTCAGATGCTAGTCCCAATCTACCCATGCAAGCATTTGAAATAAAGGAATGTGTAGCTCCTGTATCTATCAAGGAAAATACCGGTACACCCATGATTAGAATAGTACCTGCTATGACAGATGGCTGTGCCTCCTCATCAACATCTCCGGGCTCGATAAATGCGAAGATTCTCGGCATAACTGTTCTCTGATCGGTGGCCGCTCTAGGACAGTTCTGAGCAAAATGACCGATCTCTCCACATCTAAAACAACTGTTCGTGCCCAACCGACAAGCGCCATAGTGCTCCTTCTGGCACTTCGGACAAATAGGTTTCTGTGTAGCCCCTTGAACTTGTTTCCCCTTGCCTTTATCGTTTCCTCCTTCATGAGGCCTTTTGACGCCTCGTTGTTGTTGTCCTTTGGGTTGCCAACCCCTAGTTCGTATCTGTGGCTGGATCTCCCGAAAGAAGCCCTTGGAAGGCTCTCTCGGCTTAATACAGGTCAATTCAGCAGCTTCGAACTCCAGGGCTCTCGCTGCAATCTCCTCATAGGGCACATCCAGAATACCAGACACTATAATGTTTTTCCGTACCTCCTTATTCAGTCCATCCATGAATTGTTGTACTTTATCCTCATTATCACTGACTAGGCGCGGAGCAAATTTAGATAAAGCTTCAAACCTTCTGATATACTCTGCCACCGTACTAGTCTGTTTCAGTTGTGTGAACTCAGCCCTCTTTGCCGCCCTCACCGTACGGCTAAAATATTTGTCAAAGAACACGGTTCTAAACCGTTCCCATCTCATCAGAGTCACGTCCGTCGTAGCCTTAATAGAATCCCACCAAGATCGGGCATCCAATGCCAGGTGGAATGTGACGCACACAACTTTCTCGGCATTGTCCACTTTGGCATACGCCAACATATCCTCCATTTTTCGAATCCATTCCTCAGCAATAGAAGGATCTGTAGATTGCCCGTCAAATGTCGGAGGCCTTAACTTTTGAAATCTCTCCATGCTTGGACCATTGGGAACGACTATATCCTGGGCTCTCCGATTCTCTCGAACCTCTCGAACCAAGTCCGTAATTTGTTGGGCTTGTCGATCCATATGTTGGGATTGACGATCGAGTAGGTCCGTTAGCCTATCCATAGTATCGTCTCGGGCGTCTCTACCTCGAACCATTTTTCTAAAACTCCTATAAAAATTAAAACAAGAAATCCTAAGAAATCAAACTAAATAAAACAATTAAACGTACTTACAGTTGATGAAGGATGTCCGCGTAGTGGCTGAGCAGTCGTGCAGTCTACAGAACCGTTTTTAAAACCCGGGGGCTCTGATACCATAATTTGTAACACCCCTTACCCATATTTTACCCGTATAAATTTTTCATTTTCATTTTTGTACTTATTTCTTTCCTCTACTTTAATTAAAACCTTACTCGGTAATTAAACTGTAGTTGAAATCAAAACTGAAATCAGAATTTAAAACTGAACCTCAAAGCATTTAAAACAAACCTTTAATAAATAATTAAAACTTAAAAACATTTAAAAGAAAACTTTAAAACAATTTAAGAAAGTGGGAGGGCAGAATCGGAACTCTGCCCTCAAAATAGAGGCGGCGACCGATCTCTGCTCTGCAGCAGAGATCGATCGCTGCCATGCATTATAGCAGGGGCGATCGATCTCTGCTGCAGAGCAGAGATCGATCGCTGCTAGCTATGGCAGCAATCCGATCGCTGCTAGCTATAGCAGCGATCGATCTCTGCTCTGCAGCAGAGATCGATCGCTGCAAGCATGCAGCGATTCCTTCTCTTTCAGCGCCTGCGTTCGGGCGCAGCCTTTCCTGCGCCCGGGCGCCAACTTCTCTGGAAAACCAGAGAAGTCTGCGTACGAGCGGCCCTCGACCCGCGCTCGGACGCCAAACTCTCTGGATTCTTTCTTCTCTTCTCACGCCCTGCACACGACTCACACAACACATCTTCCTTTTTTTCTTTCCTTCATCATTCATCAATTACATATTTCACAAAAACACACTTCCATACCACAACACTATCTCGCACATACGCTTCACACACTATCCACCACCAATTCGCTAACTTAAACGCAATTAAAACATAACTAATTTCGTAAAAACGAACCGCGTGGTTCCGTTTAAAAGTTTAACATATCCCCTGTTTTCACAATCAGTAAAACTTTACAAAATACATTCAATTTCTCAAAACACTTTCTATTAACCATCTAGATTTCCAACGACCTATAATATTCTAACATTTTCTATGCAAATCAACCCAAAGTACCTATGTGAGTCCCCACGGGTCAAAATCACGCCCCGACTGCCAGCGCACTCCCACGGGCCTCCTTCTTCAACATGCTCATTCTTCAGGCGGAGGGACGCCTTCCTCACCTGTCTCAATGTCTCCTACACCATAAAGACACCTATGAGATAAAAATCTCAGTAAGCCCTACGTAAATGCTAATGCATGATCATGTATGCTATGAAAACCGTCCATATCATTTCATTTCAGTACGTGTCAGTCTAGGTTAACGGGCCCTAAGTGCATTCAGATGGATAGGGCACGTCAAGCGGGTAGACAGCCCACACCATCTGAAGGGAGGAAGACCCGCTCACCACGGAACGCCGGGTCTGAACCTCACCCGAATAACCTCCATGCGTTGTTTATCATGATACTTTACTTGTCACATGCATGCAATTCTTTCTCTTGAAATCGATGCGTAAATTCATTTTTCATGGCATTTTGAAGACTGTGATGCATGAACAGTTCAAAGTAAATGTAAGGTAAACAATCAACATATATACCATCAAGACAACAAATGAACAACATATAAAAACAACTAACCCTAACTACCCAAACCCAAAGCAATTTAAACAAATCAATCCTCAAAGTTCCTCGAGACGACTTGACATATGGTGTAGGCCGATTGGCCAAAGTAAGTCACGAGAACTTACCTCACGTCCGTTGTTTACCGAGCTTCGTCCAAATCGTTTGTTCACCTATAACATTTCACAACATACATATTAAATCGAGTCTAAAACCGTCAAACTCCGAAATTGCTAACTCCTAACTAAAGAAAACTCTCCTAAACTCTATTTTGGTTCGTTGAGGCATTTCGTCGAGCAATTCGCGCTCGAGAATCATAAAACTCCATTAATGGAGTTTTTACATTTCTCCAACCACCAAAATTTCAACAACTTCCATTTAATTCCAACAACTTCAACCATAATCATAAATACGCCTCCTTTGAGCCATAAATACGGTAACCCCTAAGTTTTTAAGCTTTATTTCGCGTTTTTAAACGAAAACCCTAACGAATCCTAATTGTTTTAAACCCTAGAAATCGCTATTTAACGTTCCGAAAGCTTAGAACCTTACCTAGAGAGCGAAGATGGAGTAGAAACTTGAAGGCTCGAATCACCGGAGGAAGGAGATCGTCGCCGGAACGAAGAGTCGCCGGAGGAGGAAGAAAAGTCGCGCGCGAGAGGGAGAGGGAATGGAAAGTTACGTTGGAGTGTTGGAGAGGAAATGAAAAGTTTGTAATATTTAATAAAACTTGGCTTTGGCTATTACCAAATTGCCCTTCACTTTGATTTCTATTTGTTCCTCCACTCGTCTCGTCATTTAACTAACGTTCCGATTTTCCAAAATTCTCATATTTCACCCAAAATTCCAATTTATTATTACGGCTTCGTTAAAACTTTCCGTTCGTAAAACGGACTAAATCTGACGTATTCTCAAAATGGCCGTATATATTGAAATAAAAATAATTCCCGTAAAGCCGGGCGTTACAGGTACATAGTCATTTGCCTATCGCGGCAGTCATACATAATCATTTGCCTATCGCGGCAATCATGATACATCACTCGGCCTCCCCAGTGGGAGAATTCGCGAGCCATACATATCATTAACTCGGCCTCCACCAGTGGGAGATTTCGCGAGTCGTACATATCATTAACTCGGCCTCCACCAGTGGGAGAATTCGCGAGTCATACATAACATAGTCTTTCCCCACTCTGCACTTAATCTTGGTTACGTTTGCTTTTCATATTCTCAACTTAATCATAACAGGGACACAATGCATAGACATAAAGTTCATAGAGAGAGTTATTTCATGAGGACAAGTAAAACATCATGTAACTTTACATTTACTTACACAACTTCTTCATATCGTGGAAATAACAAATCATAGTCCATAAGCTAACATCTCAGTGATTTCCTAATACCCTTGCGGTGTAGGGCCCTAGTGGCCGGAAATCTTAACACATTCACTTACCTGGATTCCTTAGCAATCCGAACTTCCTCTCTTTAACTTCTTCACCTAAAACATGTACATTACAGTAGTTAAAACAAAGTCCTAGTAGCCCTAATCATAAACCATCCTAGGATCTAATAGCTAAAGTCATTCTGATTCCTCTGTTTGACACACTGCAGTCTGAAATCCGAAACTAGGTGGACAGGTTTTACCATTCATTAAATCCGAGTTGGTTACTTAAAATGCTCAGAATCAATTCGGGATGACATTTCTACTCCCAGATTTTAAAAAGTCATAAACTACTCGGCCACTGTAAAAAAATCCGAACTCAGTGCCGAGCTGAAAACAGAGCTCTAATTACTAATGAATGACCACATTGCCCATTTCATACCTCGGGTGTGGATTTGCAGAGGAGAGCAAGCTCGAAACCAGCCGTCGGTAAAGGGAAGTTCTGGTAGCCGAGAGCAAGAACTTGGGAAAGAAGGAATCGCCGAGAGGGAATGTCGGCTACAGTGGCAATAAATGAGATTTAAGGTTTCCATTTCCTATTTATACTTAATCCATCAATTCTAATTACAAAACTGCCACCTAACCTAGTTTTACTCAACTTGTAATAAATTTGTCTTAACATTAAATTTAAATCACAAAGGTTAAATAAGAGGGTGACAATGAAAATGGTCAGAAAATCACCTGGCCGAAATGTCGGGTGTTACATCCACCCCTCTTTAAACAAAATTTTCGTCCTCGAAAATTGCTCAAGCAAATAACTTAGGATATTTGTCCAACATCTCCTGCTGTCTTTCCCATGTGGCTTCTTCAATGCCGTGATTTGTCCATAAAACTTTCACCAATGGGATCTCTTTGTTTCTCAGAGTCTTGACTGCATATTCCAAAATCTGTATTGGTTTCTCCTCATATTCCAGTGTCGGCTCTAAACCAATATCCGATGGCTGGATGACCTGCATCGGATCACGCATGCACTTCCTTAACATTGACACATGGAAGACATTATGAACTTTATCCAACGATGGGGGCAGTTGCAGTCTGTAAGCTGTACTCCCGACTTTTGCCAAGACAGGGAAGGGTCCAATAAATCTAGGATTAAGTTTTCCCTTCTTGCCAAATCTTAAGACTCCTTTAAATGGTGACACCTTTAAGAATACTTCATCTCCTACTGAAAACTCGAGTTCCCTTCTCCTTTGATCTGCATAACACTTCTGCCGGCTTTGTGCAGTCATCATTCTTTTCCGAATAGTTGCAATCTTATCTGACATTTGCTGCAGAATATCAGGTCCAAGAAGTTTTGTTTCACCAACCTCGTCCCAGTAAAGAGGTGACCTACATTTCCTACCACACAGTGCTTTATAAGGTGCCATACCGATGGTGGACTGATAACTGTTATTGTAGGAGAACTCAACCAGAGGTAATTGTCTGCTCCAAGTTTTCTGAAAGTCAAGTACACATGCTCTCAATATATCTTCGAGTATTTGAATCGTCCTTTCTGATTGGCCATCGGTCTGTGGGTGAAAAGCTGTGCTGAAAGATAACTTTGTACCTAATGTGTCTTGCAAACTTTTCCAGAATCGAGAGGTGAACCTGGGGTCACGGTCAGAGACAATGGATACAGGGATCCCATGCAACCTAATAATTTCCTGAACATAAAGATCAGCAAATTGGTCCATCGTATAGGTGGTCCTTACAGGTAAGAAATGGGCTGATTTCGTCAGTCTATCCACCACAACCCAAATACAATCATGCCCTTTAGTCGTCTTAGGTAGTCCTACTACGAAATCCATAGCTATGTGTTCCCATTTCCACTCGGGAATAGGCAACGGCTGAAGAGTACCTCCTGGACGTTGGTGCTCGGCTTTGACTTGTTGGCATACTAAACAGGACTCTACATACTTAGCAACATCCCTTTTTAGGTTAGGCCACCAGTACTGTAACTTCAGGTCTCGGTACATCTTGGTGCAGCCAGGATGTGCAGAAAAGGAAGAGGAGTGCGCCTCAGCCAAGATCAACTTACGCAATTCCACATCATTAGGAATGCACCACCGATTTCTAAACCTCAGGATCCCATCCTTGGAGAGACTGAACTCGGAGGTGGTGTCCTTCAACTTATCCATCATGCTGATATTTTCCACTGAATCCTTCTGTTGTGCATCCTTGATCTTTTCCAAAATTGTTGGTTGAATAGTTAACTCAGCGAGCAAGACTGATAACTCTGGAACTATCTCCAAGTCAAATTTCTGAACTTCTGTTCTTAAGGGTATAGACATGGTTGAAGCCACGGGCTGCATTGTTGTTGACATCCTACTCAACGCATCAGCTACAGAGGTAGCCTTCCCGGGGTGATACTTGATCTCAAAATCGTAATCCTTGACAAATTCCATCCAACGTCTCTGTCTCATGTTTAATTCCTTCTGTGTGAAGAGGTACTTTAGACTTTTATGGTAAAAAAACACCTCACATTGCTGTCCATATAAATAGTGTCTCCAAATCTTCAAGGCAAAAACAACAGCAGCTAATTCTAGATCATGAGTGGGGTAATTTTGCTCGTAACTCTTTAGCTGCCTAGAAGCATACGCTATAACTTTACCCTCTTGCATCAAAACACAACCTAAACCAACTTTAGACGCATCACAGTAAACACTAAATTTTCCTTCTTCGGTTGGGAGGGTCAATACAGGAGCTGTTGTTAACTTCAGTTTTAACGTCTGGAAGCTGTCTTCACAGGCTTCAGTCCAAGTATACCTAATGTCCTTCTTTGTTAAACCTGTCAGGGGTTTAGCTATCATGGAAAATCCCTTGATGAACTTCCTGTAATAGCCTGCCAATCCAAGGAAGCTGCGGACTTCGCTGGCATTCTTAGGTTGAGGCCAATCCTTTACTGCCTGAATTTTGGTCGGGTCCACAGATATGCCATTAGCAGAAACTACATGGCCAAGGAAATTAACCTTATCTAACCAAAACTCACACTTAGACAGTTTGGCGTAAAGTTGATGCTCCTTCAATGTCGTCAAAACTACTTTCAAATGTTCTTCATGGTCAGCCACAGTTCGGGAATATATCAAGATATCATCTATGAATACAATCACAAACTTATCTAAATACTCACGAAACACCCGGTTCATTAAATCCATGAAGGCTGCAGGGGCGTTTGTCAACCCAAACGACATGACTAAGAATTCATAATGTCCATAGCGGGTTCTGAAGGCTGTCTTTGGTATATCTCCTTCTTTAACCTTCAGTTGGTAATAACCCGAACGTAAATCTATCTTTGAAAACACCTTAGCTCCTTGCAATTGGTCAAACAAATCGTCAATCCTGGGTAAGGGTATCTATTCTTGATTGTCAACTTATTTAGTTCCCTGTAGTCTATGCACATTCTAAGAGAACCATCCTTCTTCCTTACAAATAAGACTGGTGCACCCCAAGGAGAACTGCTGGGGCGAATAAATCCCTTGTCAACCAATTCCTGCAGTTGAACCTTCAATTCTTTCAACTCAACAGGTGCCATACGGTAAGGATTCTTAGATACAGGTGATGCCTCGGGGAATGTATCAATTACAAACTCTATCTCTCTATCGGGTGGTATACCCGGTAAATCATCTAAGAATGCCTCGGGAAACTCTCGGACTATAGGAATATCCTGTAGCTCAATTTTATTCTTCACCCGGTCATCTATTACACTAGCCAGGTAGCTCTCACAACCACCTCTCAGCATTCGGTATATTTCTAGTGAGGATATAATTGGTATCTTACTTATTTAGGAATAGCTTGGAAGGAATAATGGTTATCATTTGGGGGTCTAAAATCAACTATTCCAGATCGACAACTTATCGTGGCATGATGTTTAAATAACCAATCCATCCCTAATATCACTTCATACCCATTTATGTCAATGACAATTAATTCCGCATAGAGATTCTTATCCCCTAAGGACACGACGTCACCCTTAACAATCTGTTCTGAATGTAGGGACTTCCCTGATGGCAACACAACACTATATGACCTTTCAGCTGGTAAGGGTCCTATGTTATGTTTGCATACAAACAAGGTTGATATAAACGAGTGTGTGGCCCCTGTATCTATGAGTGTATAAGCAGCAAAACCACAAATCATGATGGTACCTGATATGACTGTATGTTGATCAGCTCCCTCATCTTCCATCAACGCATACACTCTGGGTACAACCCTTGCACGGTTCGGGTCTGGCGGCATGGGACAATCTCTGACCACGTGTCCGGTCTTATCACACCTGAAACACTGGCCAGAAAGCAGCTTGCACTCACCAGGGTGGTTCCTCTGACATGTAGGGCATAGAGGCGCCAGAGGTCTCTTTCCTTTTCCCTGGTCATCATTCTGGTTGAGGGGCCTCTTCATTCCATGCTGTTGTTGCTGTGGTCCCCTGTTCTGTCGTGGCTGCCAACCTTTGTTCTGACGTGGTGGCGGCTGAGTGTCCTTCATGAGTTTCTTTGGCTGTTCGCGCTGTGCATATGTTGTCATTTCTGCCTCTTCTAGCTCCAAGGCCTTAGCCGTCACTTCACCATAAGGTACATTATGTATCCCGGCAGTCTTCACTTTCATGTACAGACTTGGCTTCAGTCCTTGAACAAACTGGTAAATCTTATCTTCCTCATCCTCAATCATACGGGGAGCAAACCGTGATAAAGCATCAAATTCACATATATAATCCGTCACAGAGCCAGTTTGTCGTAGATTCATAAACTCCTTCTTCTTGTTGGCCCGAACAGTCCTATTGAAGTACTTGTCAAAGAAGGCGGTCTTGAACATCCCCCAGGTCATAGCTTCGGCATTAGCGGTGCTCTGGATCGAGTCCCACCAATGCCTTGCACTTAACTCCAAATGAAGACAGCATAGGTGACCTTATCCCCTTCGTCAACCTTTGCATACTTAAACATGTCTTCTATCTTTCGAATCCACTCCTCAGCATGAATAGGATCTGAGACATACCCATTAAACACCGGGGGTCGAAGCCGGTGAAAGCGCTCACCCCCATGATCATGAGTTGCGTTAGTACTGGAGTTGCCTTGTTCTTCTCTAGCTGTCATCAGTCGTTCTATCTGGTGAGATTGGCGCATGACCAACTCAGTCAACTGAGCAATAGCATTGCTATCCTCATTGGTCTCTCTCTGTTGACCTCTAACCATCTTGGGATTCCTAGACAAATCATTACAGGCATAACTTAACTTAATGACATACATGAAATCATAAACACTTACAGTTGCTGAGGTGTGCTCAAGTGACAGTCAGTGCTGGAAGGCAGTCTGCAGAATCGGTTTTAGAACCTGGTTTTGCTCTGATACCACAATTGTAACGACCCCGGCCAGGAGCCGTCACGTGATCATATTCTTTCATTAATCATTTGCTTGACTTTTACTATTATTACATTCACTTACTATCTCTCAACAGAATTTCACATTTTACATATATTTTTTTTTTCTTTCTAAACTGGTAATAGAGACGCAGAACCATTAAGGAAGACGAACCCTCTCGTACCCGACTTCCAACGCCTCGTCGGCTCAACTCTCACAGAGTCGAGCGACTAGACTCGGTCATTGGCTTCTTGCCAATTTCGGGAAAAGAGGAGGTGCCCACAATTCTCTTAACATAATACCACTCGGGTTTGCATGGGTTGCATGCGTTGACAACCCTCAGAAGTTTAGTCGTCCGGTCATCACGTGCATTACGCGTGACTCGCTTAACATCACCTAAAAGGAGACATCTTCCGGTCGCTAAACGACAAAACACATTTTACATCTTCCGGTCGCTAAACGACAAAACACATTTTACATCTTCCGGTCGCTAAACGACAAAACACATTTTACATCTTCCGGTCGCTAAACGACAAAACACATTTTACATCTTCCGGTGACGTCATCCGGAAGACTAAACCATCAGACAACTATCCTTCGGCATCTGCCGATGACGTCAACCGGAAGACTAAACCATCAAACAATTCACCTTCGGCATCTGCCGATGACGTCAGCCGGAAGACTAAACCATCAACAATTAACCTTCGGCATCTGCCGATGACGTCAACCGAAGACTAAACCATCAAACAACTATTCTTCGGCATCTGCCGATGACGTCAGCCAGAAGACTAAACCAACCAACACTAACTCTCGGCATCTGCCGATGACATCAACCGGAAGATTGCCAAATCCGATTCCGTCCTACGTAGAGACACTAAATCATCAAGACTCTCCACTGAAGAAAACACAACTCCTCCAAACGCATATAACGGAAGACTTATGCAACAGATCATTTATAATCTATATAATCATTCCTACTCAGTGATCCACTAGACAGTTTCAAAGCTCAACGTTTGAAATAATCTCATCCTACTTAAACTACCATATCCTTTACATACTGTAACATAAGAGTCTTAACCAGGGGTCATAAGTCGCCTCTCAGTCCCGCACTGTCACCTTGAGCATCCTCCAGCAACCAGCCTTAAGCATCCTCTTTGGAACATAACATCCTCACCTGAACCTTCTTCACCTACACCATAAGGTTTAACTATAAGCCTAATGCTTAGTAAGGAATGCATGCTGACAGATATACATGAGTACACAATTTAAAGAGACATAAGTTCATAAACCATTCATCATTCGTGTTCATCTTTATCTTTTACATAACATGTATTAAGGCAGGGAACGAGGGAGGAAGACAGGGGTACATAGTCATTGCCTATCGCGGCAGTCATACATAATCATTTGCCTATCGCGGCAATCATGATACATCACTCGGCCTCCCCAGTGGGAGAATTCGCGAGCCATACATATCATTAACTCGGCCTCCACCAGTGGGGAGATTTCGCGAGTTGTACATATCATTAACTCGGCCTCCACCAGTGGGAGAATTCGCGAGTCATACATAACATAGTCTTTCCCCGCTCTGCACTTAATCTTGGGTTACGTTTGCTTTTCATATTCTCAACTTAATCATAACAGGGACACAGTGCATAGACATAAAGTTCATAGAGAGAGTTATTTCATGAGGACAAGTAAAACATCCTGTAACTTTACATTTACTTACACAACTTCTTCATATCGTGGAAATAACAAATCATAGTCCATAAGCTAACATCTCAGTGATTTCCTAATACCCTTGCGGTGTAGGGCCCTAGTGGCCGGAAATCTTAACACATTCACTTACCTGGATTCCTTAGCAATCCAAACTTCCTCTCTCTTAACTTCTTCACCTAAAACATGTACATTACAGTAGTTAAAACAAAGTCCTAGTAGCCCTAATCATAAACCATCATAGGATCTAATAGCTAAAGTCATTCCGATTCCTCTGTTTGACACACTGCAGTTTGAAATTCGAAACTAGGTGGACAGGTTTTACCATTGATTAAATCCGAGTTGGTTACTTAAAATGCTCAGAATCAATTCGGGATGAATTTCTACTCCCAGATTTTAAAAAGTCATAAACTACTCGGCCACTGCTAAAAAATCCGAACGCAGTGCCGAGCTGAAAACAGAGCTCTAATTACTAATGAATGACCACATTGTCCATTTCATACCTCGGGTGTGGATTTGCAGAGGAGAGCAAGCTCGAAACCAGCCGTCGGTAAAGGGAAGTTCTGGTAGCCGAGAGCAAGAACTTGGGAAAGAAGGAATCGCCGAGAGGGAATGTCGGCTACAGTGCAATAAATGAGATTTAAGGTTTCCATTTCCTATTTATACTTAATCCATCAATTCTAATTACAAAAACTGCCACCTAACACCTAGTTTTACTAATTGTAATAAATTGTCTTAAAATAAATTTAACTCACAAAGGTTAAAATAGAGGGTTGCCAATGAAATTGGTCAGAAAATCACATGGCGAAATGTCGGGTTGTGTTACATTTCTGTAGTTGGACTTTTTAACTCCTTTAGCTCAACAGGGCCATCGATAAGGCTATTAGCTACGGGTAAGGCTCAGGGTACGTATCTATTACAAAACTTATTTACTCTATCAGGTGGTAATACTGGCAAATCACCAAGAATGCCTTAGGGAACTCTCGGACTCATGGGGATACTTGTAACTCATTTATTCTTCACCGAACTCCATTATGCTATAAGGAATCTCACAACATTTTCAGTAAAACGGGTAAATTTTAGTGAGGTATAATCGGTATTTGCTTATATGAGAAAGCTTGACAAGGAATAATGATCCCATTTGGGGTACGAAAATCACCCATCCAGATCTACAACTGATTGTGGAATAATGCCTAAAATACAACATTCCTAATATCACCTTCATACCTTCTGTCAATTACAATCAGTTCTGACTATATAGTTCTTACTTTCCTAAGGAACAAACTCACTTTAACAATCAATTATAAGTAGGCCTTCCCTGATGGTACATTACTGAACTTATCACCCTCGCTGGTAGTGTCAGAACTGGAGCTGTAGTCAATCTCTGTTTCAGCTCCATAAAACTTCTCTCGCACGCAGGCGACCATACAAATTTTTCGTTCTTTCTTGTCAATCGAGATAGGGGGACGGCTATCTTTGAAAACCCTTCGATGAATTTCCTGTAGTATCCAGCTAATCCAAGAAATCCTCGTACCTCTCGTATATTCCTAGGCTGTGGCCATTGTTTGACAACCTCTATCTTAGTTGGATCCACCGAGATCCCCTCCTGAGATATGATATGACCAAGAAAACTTACTTGATCAAGCCAGAATTCACACTTAGAAAATTTCGGATACAATTGATGCTGGCATAGAGTCTTAAGAACAATCCGTAAATGCTCCTCATGCTCCTCCTTTGTCTGGAGTAAACCAGGATGTCATCTATAAAAACAACGACAAACCTGTCCAAATACTCTTTGAAGACGCGATTCATCATATCCATAAATGCTGCAGGAGCATTGGTAAGTCCAAAGGACATCACAAGAAATTCGTAATGCCCATACCTCGTTCGAAACGCTGTCTTTTCAATATCTTCTTTTCGGACCTTCAACTGATAGTAACCCGAGCGTAGGTCGATTCTTGAAAACACTCGGGCACCCTGCAATTGGTCAAATAGATCATCAATTCGGGGCAGTGGATACTTATTCTTCACAGTCAATTTATTCAACTCTCGATAATCACGCACATCCTGAGAGTTCCATCCTTTTTCTTCACGAATAGGACCGGTGCGCCCCCAAGGAGAAAAGCTGGGTCGTATAAACCCCTTGTCTAGCAACTCCTCCAACTGAGACTTCAGTTCTTTTAATTCTGCAGGTGCCAACCTATACGCATTCTTGGATACAGGCGCTGAACTCGGATAGACATCAATTACAAACTCGATCTCCCGATTAGGCGGTAGCCCAGGAAGATCGTCGAGAAAAATCTCTGAGAATTCCTTTACAACTGGAAGGTCATCCGGTTTCAGCTTATCAAGCAACCGAGTATCAATCACTGTGGCTACGAAAATAGAACATCCGTCTTTAATCGTTCTCTGGCTAACATTGAATAAGTAACAGGCGGTCCACTTAGCTTGTTTCTCGCCTGAAATGTGAATTCAACTTTGTTCGGGGGGCGAAAAGTCACCATCCCGGACCCGCAATCAATAGTGGCGCAATGGCGTGCAAGCCAATCCATCCCCAATATAAGATCATACACCTCTATCCCCATAACTATCAACCGGGCATAGAGAGTGTTGTTTCCCACAGAGACTACGTTGCCCTGGAAAACCTGATCAGACTGCATATTTGCTCCCGAAGGCAGCATTACTCTATACTCACACTCAGCCAACTCAGATGCTAGTCCCAATCTACCCATGCAAGCATTTGAAATAAAGGAATGTGTAGCTCCTGTATCTATCAAGGAAAATACCGGTACACCCATGATTAGAATAGTACCTGCTATGAACAGATGGCTGTGCCTCCTCATCAACATCTCCGGGCTCGATAAATGCGAAGATTCTCGGCATAACTGTTCTCTGATCGGTGGCCGCTCTAGGACAGTTCTGAGCAAAATGACCGATCTCTCCACATCTAATACAACTGTTCGTGCCCAACCGACAAGCGCCATAGTGCTCCTTCTGGCACTTCGGACAAATAGGTTTCTGTGTAGCCCCTTGAACTTGTTTCCCCTTGCCTTTATCGTTTCCTCCTTCATGAGGCCTTTTGACGCCTCGTTGTTGTTGTCCTTTGGGTTGCCAACCCCTAGTTCGTATCTGTGGCTGGATCTCCCGAAAGAAGCCCTTGGAAGGCTCTCTCGGCTTAATACAGGTCAATTCAGCAGCTTCGAACTCCAGGGCTCTCGCTGCAATCTCCTCATAGGGCACATCCAGAATACCAGACACTATAATGTTTTTCCGTACCTCCTTATTCAGTCCATCCATGAATTGTTGTACTTTATCCTCATTATCACTGACTAGGCGCGGAGCAAATTTAGATAAAGCTTCAAACCTTCTGATATACTCTGCCACCGTACTAGTCTGTTTCAGTTGTGTGAACTCAGCCCTCTTTGCCGCCCTCACCGTACGGCTAAAATATTTGTCAAAGAACACGGTTCTAAACCGTTCCATCTCATCAGAGTCACGTCCGTCGTAGCCTTAATAGAATCCCACCAAGATCGGGCATCCAATGCCAGGTGGAATGTGACGCACTCAACTTTCTCGGCATTGTCCACTTTGGCATACGCCAACATATCCTCCATTTTTCGAATCCATTCCTCAGCAATAGAAGGATCCGTAGATTGCCCGTCAAATGTCGGAGGCCTTAACTTTTGAAATCTCTCCATGCTTGGACCATTGGGAACGACTATATCCTGGGCTCTCCGATTCTCTCGAACCTCTCGAACCAAGTCCGTAATTTGTTGGGCTTGTCGATCCATATGTTGGGATTGACGATCGAGTAGGTCCGTTAGCCTATCCATAGCATCGTCTCGGGCGTCTCTACCTCGAACCATTTTTCTAAAACTCCTATAAAAATTAAAACAAGAAATCCTAAGAAATCAAACTAAATAAAACAATTAAACGTACTTACAGTTGATGAAGGATGTCCGCGTAGTGGCTGAGCAGTCGTGCAGTCTACAGAACCGTTTTTAAAACCCGGGGGCTCTGATACCATAATTGTAACACCCCTAATTCTGTACCCATATTTTACCCGTATAAATTTTTCATTTTCATTTTTGTACTTATTTCTTTCCTCTACTTTAATTAAAACCTTACTCGGTAATTAAACTGTAGTTGAAATCAAAACTGAAATCAGAATTTAAAACTGAACCTCAAAGCATTTAAAACAAACCTTTAATAAATAATTAAAACTTAAAAACATTTAAAAGAAACTTTAAAACAATTTAAGAAAGTGGGAGGGCAGAATCGGAACTCTGCCCTCAAAATAGAGGCGGCGACCGATCTCTGCTCTGCAGCAGAGATCGATCGCTGCCATGCATTATAGCAGGGGCGATCGATCTCTGCTGCAGAGCAGAGATCGATCGCTGCTAGCTATGGCAGCAATCCGATCGATGCTAGCTATAGCAGCGATCGATCTCTGCTCTGCAGCAGAGATCGATCGCTGCAAGCATGCAGCGATTCCTTCTCTTTCAGCGCCTGCGTTCGGGCGCAGCCTTTCCTGCGCCCGGGCGCCAACTTCTCTGGAAAACCAGAGAAGTCTGCGTACGAGCGGCCCTCGACCCGCGCTCGGACGCCAAACTCTCTGGATTCTTTCTTCTCTTCTCACGCCCTGCACACGACTCACACAACACATCTTCCTTTTTTTCTTTCCTTCATCATTCATCAATTACATATTTCACAAAAACACACTTCCATACCACAACACTATCTCGCACATACGCTTCACACACTATCCACCACCAATTCGCTAACTTAAACGCAATTAAAACATAACTAATTTCGTAAAAACGAACCGCGTGGTTCCGTTTAAAAGTTTAACATATCCCCTGTTTTCACAATCAGTAAAACTTTACAAAATACATTCAATTTCTCAAAACACTTTCTATTAACCATCTAGATTTCCAACGACCTATAATATTCTAACATTTTCTATGCAAATCAACCCAAAGTACCTATGTGAGTCCCCACGGGTCAAAATCACGCCCCGACTGCCAGCGCACTCCCACGGGCCTCCTTCTTCAACATGCTCATTCTTCAGGCGGAGGGACGCCTTCCTCACCTGTCTCAATGTCTCCTACACCATAAAGACACCTATGAGATAAAAATCTCAGTAAGCCCTACGTAAATGCTAATGCATGATCATGTATGCTATGAAAACCGTCCATATCATTTCATTTCAGTACGTGTCAGTCTAGGTTAACGGGCCCTAAGTGCATTCAGATGGATAGGGCACGTCAAGCGGGTAGACAGCCCACACCATCTGAAGGGAGGAAGACCCGCTCACCACGGAACGCCGGGTCTGAACCTCACCCGAATAACCTCCATGCGTTGTTTATCATGATACTTTACTTGTCACATGCATGCAATTCTTTCTCTTGAAATCGATGCGTAAATTCATTTTTCATGGCATTTTGAAGACTGTGATGCATGAACAGTTCAAAGTAAATGTAAGGTAAACAATCAACATATATACCATCAAGACAACAAATGAACAACATATAAAAACAACTAACCCTAACTACCCAAACCCAAAGCAATTTAAACAAATCAATCCTCAAAGTTCCTCGAGACGACTTGACATATGGTGTAGGCCGATTGGCCAAAGTAAGTCACGAGAACTTACCTCACGTCCGTTGTTTACCGAGCTTCGTCCAAATCGTTTGTTCACCTATAACATTTCACAACATACATATTAAATCGAGTCTAAAACCGTCAAACTCCGAAATTGCTAACTCCTAACTAAAGAAAACTCTCCTAAACTCTATTTTGGTTCGTGAGGCATTTCGTCGAGCAATTCGCGCTCGAGAATCATAAAACTCCATTAATGGAGTTTTTACATTTCTCCAACCACCAAAATTTCAACAACTTCCATTTAATTCCAACAACTTCAACCATAATCATAAATACGCCTCCTTTGAGCCATAAATACGGTAACCCCTAAGTTTTTAAGCTTTATTTCGCGTTTTTTAACGAAAACCCTAACGAATCCTAATTGTTTTAAACCCTAGAAATCGCTATTTAACGTTCCGAAAGCTTAGAACCTTACCTAGAGAGCGAAGATGGAGTAGAAACTTGAAGGCTCGAATCACCGGAGGAAGGAGATCGTCGCCGGAACGAAGAGTCGCCGGAGGAGGAAGAAAAGTCGCGCGCGAGAGGGAGAGGGAATGGAAAGTTACGTTGGAGTGTTGGAGAGGAAATGAAAAGTTTGTAATATTTAATAAAACTTGGCTTTGGCTATTACCAAATTGCCCTTCACTTTGATTTCTATTTGTTCCTCCACTCGTCTCGTCATTTAACTAACGTTCCGATTTTCCAAAATTCTCATATTTCACCCAAAATTCCAATTTATTATTACGGCTTCGTTAAAACTTTCCGTTCGTAAAACGGACTAAATCTGACGTATTCTCAAAATGGCCGTATATATTGAAATAAAAATAATTCCCGTAAAGCCGGGCGTTACAGTTGCCAACCTCTGTCCTGGCACGGTGGTGGTTGAGTCTCCTTGATAAACTTCCTTGGCGGTTCACGTTTTCCTTGCACTGTTAACTCAACATCTTCCAATTCCAAAGCCTTAGCTGCCACTTCGGAATAGGGTATGTTATGGATCCCCGTAGTCTTCACTCCTTGGAAGAGGCTCGGCTTTAGTCCATGGACAAACTGGTGAATCTTGTCTTCCTCATCATCCACCAGACGGGGTGCAAACCTGGACAAGGCCACAAACTTATAGATGTAGTCAGCCACAAAATCGGTTTGGCGCAGCTGCATAAACTCCATCTTTTTGCTGGCCCGAACCGCTCGGCTAAAATACTTGTCATAAAAGGTCGTCTTGAACCACGCCCAAGTCATAGTTTCCGCATTCGTAGTGCTCTGACTTGAGTCCCACCAATGCCTTGCACCCAATGCAAGATGAAAAATAGCAAAAGTGACCTTGTCCCCTTCATCGACCTTGGCATACTTGAACATGTCCTCAATTGTCCAAATCCACTCCTCAGCATAAATAGGATCCGAAACTTGACCATTGAATATAGGAGGTCGAAGGCGGTGAAAATGCTCGCTTCCATTGTCGTGAGTCACATTTGAGCTAGAACTCCTTTGCTCGTCCCTAGCAGCCACCCACTGCTCAATTTTGCGGGACTGGCGAATAACCAACTCGGTTAGCTGAGCGATGGTGTTACTATCCTCATTGCTCTCTCTTTGTTGATCTCTTACCATTTTGAGATTCCTAAACAAGTAATCATAAACACATCTTAACGTAATGACATTACTAAAATCATAGACACTTACAGTTGTTGAAGTGTGCTCATGTGACAATCTGTGCTGGAAGGCAGTCTGCAGAATCGATTTTAGAACCCGATTTTGCTTTGATACCATAATTGTAAGGACCCCATTAGGGTCGAGACTGATTCATAACTTTATTAGATTATTTACACTAAGCTTACTCTCTATATATTTTTTTTTTTACATTACTCAAAGACAATGCCACATCTGATAAAAACTAAACCCTTCAAAAACTCGGCTCCCACATAAGACTATCGACACAGTTAGTCACAGAGTCGATCGACATGACTCAGACATCGGTTCCATAACGTGTTCGGGCAGAAGGTATGTGCCCTCAGACTATTCGACTTCATCGATCGCGGGCTGCATGGATTTGCAGTCATCTACCGATAGGAACACATTCCCTGAATGTCACGTGCACTCTGCTTGACTCAATAGACTTCGCCCAGTAGAAGACATCATCCGATGGACACGAGCGTTTCAAGTTACTCATGGACATCGCCCGGTAGAAGACCTCTACCGATTACTAAACGACAAAGCATAATTACCCACATCATCCGATCATAAAACGACAAGACTTAATACTCACTCATCCGATAGCGAAAACATCTACATCTACCGATTAACATGTGAGTCACACGTGACATAATAATCATCATCCGATAGAAGACCTCTACCGGTGAGTAAAGAATTTCTAGCATCTGCCGATTGTAATAATCAGCATCTGCCGATTGTAATAATCAGCATCTACTGATTGACATGTGCATCACACGTGACATATACTCATCATCCGATAGAAGACCTCTACCGGTGAGTAAGGAATTTCTAGCATCTGCCGATTGTAATAATCAGCATCTACTTATTGACATGTGCATCACACGTGACATATACTCATCATCCGATAGAAGACCTCTACCGGTGAGTAAGGAATACTAGCATCTGCCGATAGTATATTTAGCATCTACCGATTTACATGTGCATCGCACGTGACGTATAAGCATCATCTGATAAAAGGCCTCTACCGGTGAATAAAAAATTCCTAGCATCTGCCGATAGTAATATTCAGCACCTACCGATGACAACATCTACGAAACGAGACATCCTGACTTTCACAGACTTCAACTTGACTAAAATAAGATTGCACAGGTATAAATCATAGACTCATCCAGAATACGTGTAGCGAAAGACTTAAATAATACATAAATCATTTTATCTCCTCATGATCATTCTTAAACTTAGAAATCCAGTCAGACAAATCCCAAAATCTATCGTGTTAAGAAAATCTCTTCCTACTTAATTTCAGTATGTATAATTCTTACTATTATCATAGAGCAGAAACCACGGGTCATTCTCGCCTTTCCAGCCACAATCTGTCACCCTGAGCACCATCCAGCAAACCAGTCCTAGACATCTTCATTGAGTTTGAAATCCTCACCTGATAACTCGTCACCTACATCATAAGCTTTAAACTATAAGCCTAATGCTTAGTAAAGAGTACAATGCCGACATGTATGCATGAATGCACAGTTGAAAAGAACACATTTACATAATCATTTCTCATTACATTCTTGTTCATGTTCTTCTTCATCGTTTACATCACATTCTTGTTCATCATTTACATCATGTTCTTGTTCATCATTTACATCATGTGGATTAAGGGAGGATTTGTTAGTTCAATTTAGTATCTTGAGTAACAAACCGGGTTCAGATAACTCGGGGCATTACAGTATGGTATCAGAGACATTCTGTAACGACCCTTACCCGTAACCCTTAATTCCTCGTATATATATATATATATATATTTTTATATATACTTAACACTTTAAACCTACCTTTGAGCGGAAATAAAACTTTTAAAATCGAAGTCGAAATCGGAATTGAAATAAAAAACCAAATCGTTTGGAAACTGATAGAAATTTCTTAAATCAATTATTAAAAGCAATTGAAACTATTAAAGAAAATCAATCGACTGAAGAGAGGAGGGCAGAAGGGACAAATCATCCCAAAAGCATAGGCGACCGAACGCTTAACGATGAGCGTTCGGGCGCCCCTTGCATAGCCGCCCGGACGCTTAACCTCAAGCGTTCGGTCGGTTCACGTTCTGCTTCCAGAACGTGAACTTCGACTCCCTAAACCGACCGAGCGCCTCTCTACCCGCGCACAGTCGCCAAACCCTCTGGAAAACCAGAGAGTTCTGCGTTCCAACTCCTCTCTTTCTGCGACCCGTCGCCCCTTCCCATTTCTTTCTTTTCCTCTTCTTTCCCTCATGCCCTGATCACCAATTTCTCACACAACACTCAAACACTTTTCAACATTCACATTTCCTTCATCTTTCTTCATCACATACCATTAAAGTTTCACAAATCACACTTCTATACAATAACCCCGTCTCTCGCATACATTACACACGCTATTAAAGACCTATTCACCGACTCATAACACGTTTAAAAACATAACCATATTTCATGAAAACGAACCGCGTAGTTCCGTTTAAAAGTTTAACAATTACTCATGTTTCAAAAATACCAAAACATTTCAAATTTCATATCCAGACCCAAGCATCCTAAAACATTTATCTATACAATTTTCTATATTCTATCCATTGAATCCCAAAACATTTACCTAAGTCCCCACGGGTCAAAATCACGCCCCGACTGCCAGCGCACTCCCACGGGCCTCCTCCTTCAACATGCTCATACATCAGGCGAAGGGATGTCTTCCTCACCTGTCTCAATGTCACATACACCATAGAATTAAACACGTGAGCTAGAGGCTCAGTAAATCTAAGTGAATGCAAATGTATGCTATGCTATGCTATGTTCTTTTGAAACTCTGCATTCTTTTCATTTCTCTGTTTCTTTGTTTCTGTGTCTATGTGTCACCCGGGGCTTCACTCTCGTTAGATAGGAGCGGCACATCCCGCGATTGGATAGCCCCTCGGATCTAACACGGGGGGAAAGCATGCTTCCTTCGACAGCCATGCCTGAACCACCGCACCCGGCATGACTATCTCTGTTGTTCAATTACGTACTTTGTTTACCTTTTTTCTGTGTAAAACGCTTTGAAATTCATTTTGCATGCGTTCTTAGAAAACGATGCATGAACGTGCTCAATACAATAATTAAAGCAAGTAAAAACATCCAATATTAAACTAACAATTAACGACTTAACAAAACGTAATTCTAACTACCCGTTCCAAACTACCCAAATGCATCTCAAATATCCTCGATCGACTCAATTCGTACGGTGTAGGCCTAGATGGCCAAACAAGTCACAGAGACTTACCTCGGGTCCTTAGCAAATGAATTTAGCTTGACGAATCTCTTTTTGTAACTTGAAACCTAAAGCACATCAACTAAAAAAATCAATATCTCCAATCGAAACATCTCAATATAATTAGTTTTAAAACCGAACATCAACAATTCCAATCCATCTAATCCAACAAGAACATAAACATGTGTGGCACTTTAAATGAAGCATTTCAAACCAACACAAGCAAATCAGTTGACTTTAATCATAAAAACTAAGATTCTAGCTCGAAACATGAACCAATTTCGAAAAATTATAACTTCATCTACAAATGTCGAAACGGCTTAATTCCAAAGGCCACGGCTTCCTTAAGGTATCTAATTTAATCCACAAAAACAGTTTTGCGAGATAGAATCGGGAAGAGGGTCAAAATGCATCGGAACAGTAACCTGCCCGGAATTTTGTTTTACCATTTCACTTAAACTTTGAAAATTCATAACTTCTCCAATTCATATCCGATTTCAATGATTCAACATGCTATAGAATCCTTAAAACGTCTAGTTTAACATGGTCGAGTCTATTTGCTAAAAAGCTAACTCATTTAGTGCCAGAAAAACGAATACCGAACTGGTTGCGGAAATTCTCCAGTTTTTGCACAACAACTTTAAAAATTCATAACTAAATCAATTCTTAACGAAATCGAGTGAATCAAGTTGCTATGGACTCCTTAGAATGTCTACTTTCTAATGGTGAAACTCATTTATCGAAAACCAAGCCCGAAGAATGGCAGAAAATATAAAACCAAAACTGCTCTGTTTTTAAATCCTTACTTTTTGTCCAACTTCGAAAATTCACCATAAATCGTACACATATCCGAATTCAATAATTCAAAATGTCATAGAATCCTTACAATGTCTAGTTTAACATAGATATATTCATTTATCAAAAATCAACCCCAATAAATGGCAGAAAATAAAAATCCGAAGCTACCCTACATTTTCCAGTTTGTACATTTCAACAAATCCATCGAATAATGCTAAATAATCGTCAATACGGCAATATCTAACATTTTTTAACATAGCCCGGTTATTTTCGACACAAACCAACAAAACCCTAACGGTTTAAAAATCTAGAAGTCGAGAACTAACTCTGAAATAACACTAGAATCTAACCTAGAATGCGGCTTGGAGAAGAAATAGTGAAGAACTCGGCTCGATTGATGGAGGAGTCGTTGAAAGAGAGGAGAATCGACGTTGGAGAAGAAAAATCGCCAGGGAGGAGTGCTCTGCGATTTTCGTTGAGGGTTGGAGAAGAAATGAGGGGAGTTTTGCCATTTTAATTGAATTGGATTGATAAATTACAAGTCCGTCCCTGATTTAAATTTTCTCGTTTATCCTATTGTTCGACTATCGGTTCGGTTTCTCTAAAATTTTCTTATTCTCCAATAATTCCAACTTATTATAGGGCTCTAATAAAACTCTCCGTTCATCAAACGGAATTTGTTTACTATTTTACGAAATTAAATCGCAATAGGGGCGAAAACGGAAACTTCACCGTTTCACCATCGATTGGATTCCAAAAATTCTCATCTTTCCCCTAAAATTCCTATAAATCATAAGGGTTCCATTAAAAGTCTCGATTCACAAAACGGACATATTTCGATTATTTACGAAATTACCTCTTATAGCGGAAATCGAACACTTGGGCGTTATACTGTCAATTTGGATTTATGAAATTTCCTTATTCTTCTAAAATTTCTCATTAATTACTAGGGCTCTAACGGAATATTCTGTTCGTAGAACGGACTTAATTTGATATATTTACGAAAATGGCATTCATATGCAGAAAATCAAAAACCCGATGAAAACCGGGTGTTACACATTCAGTTAAACCGTTCAAAAGATTACTCATCAGTGCCGATCGTCGCATGGGAGTACTCCAACAACTGTAAGTGTTTATGTTAACCTTAGTTATTAGATGTTTATGAGAGTATAGTTAACCCTGTGCAGGAATCTAGTAAGATGTCTAGACAACCAGCAGACCAAGAGTACCAAGAGAGATACCGAATCCGGAAACATGAAGAAGATCCTAGCGTGATTAGGCAGCTGACAGATTTGGTACGTCAGCAACAGACCTAGTGCGTCAGCAGTCCGATTAGTTAGGAGTGCTATTGAACCGAGAGGTACAAGGAAGTGTCAACTCGAGTTCCAGCAATGAACATTCTGGAGATAGATTCAGGAGGCTACAGCCACCCACGTTTGGTGGACAGTCGTCTGATCCAGTTATTGTTGAAGGGTGGCTTAGGAAGATTGAGAATATGTTTAGGTGCGCCAACATTGGAGAAGGAGACAAGGTCACGTTGGCAACATTTTATTTGGCTGGTGATGCTCAACTTTGGTGGGAAACAATAGAGACCACCACTGATGTTTTGGCGATGTCTTGGTCACAATTCAAGGACATTTTCTATGAGAAATATTTTAACAGTACTGTCCAAACTGCAAAGAAGTTGGAATTTCTGAACTTGAAGCAGACAGGGTCTTTGGCCGAGTACAGTAGGCAATTCGAGTTCCTGTCCAGGTTTGCTGGACATTTTGCTCACAGGGACGAGGATAAGGTGTTCAAATTTGTGCATGGGCTAAAGCCGGAAATTTATCGAGGAGTTAAATTTTGTGGTATTAAAGGCTTGACATCCAGCGAAGTTATGTCCACTGCTCTGGAGGTGGAAGAAGCTGAAAAGAAGTGTGCTGGACCAAAGGAGATCCCACAAAAGTTTGTCCAGCCACACCAACAAAGAGGAATGAAGAGGCCAAGTGAAGGCCAGAATAGCCAAGGAACAGGAGGGAAAATACAGAATGCAAGGAAATTTCCTCAGTGTCCTAAGTATTTGAAGAACCACCTAGAGAGTGCAGATTGGGCTTTGGGAAGTGTTTCAACTGTGAGGAGGTTGGACACACGATCAAAGAATGCCCGAAGCCTAGAATCACCAGATGATACAATTGTAACAAAGTAGGCCATATTAGCAGAGACTGCCCAGCTCTTAGGAGTGGCCTTGCTATGATTAAACAGAGGATATTCTCCATGATGGAGTCGGGTGAGGAACAGCCCGCTGTTGTATCAGGTACTATATTGATCAACTCTATACCTGCTTTTATTTTAATAGGTTCTGGTGCAACACATTCTTTTATAGCGTCAACGTTTGCAGTTAAGTTAGATGTACAGTTTTCGCCATCTGAACATGTGTTTAATGTCACGTTACCCTCTGGAGAATGCATGCACTCTAGCTGAGTTATGCTTAATAGTGTGGTGATAGTGAGAAACAAGAATTTACCTGCTGATCTCATTATTATGGATATAATGGGATTTGATGTAATCCTAGGGATGGACTAGTTGTTTAAGCACCACGCCACAGTTGATTGTAGGACTGGAATAGTTAGCTTCCAACCCCCTGGTAGTTTGAAACATACCTTTCAGGCTTCGAAGAAGAATAAGGAAATGTCTGTGATGACTTCTATTAACACTAGACCTTCCCCATGTGGAGAGTATTTGTGCTTTTTAGCTAGCGTTTTAGACACACAACTTGTAGGGAAGGCAAATCCTCAAAATGTCTTAGTTGTCCAAGACGTTCCTGAAGTATTCTTAGATGACATTTCTGGTTTACTACCAGATAGAGAAATTGAATTTGTTATAGATGTTTACCCCGGCGCCGAGCCCGTGTCTAAAAATCCATATAGACTAGCACCTACAGAACTTAAAGAATTAAAGAAGCAGTTAGAGGATCTATTGGAGAAAGGGTTCATACGCCCCAGCTTTTCACCGTGGGGTTCACTTGTCCTTTTTGTCAAAAAAGAAGGATGGATCGATGCGGATGTGCATTGATTATCGGGAACTAAATAAGCTAACTATCAAGAACAAGTATCTATTGCCAAAGATTGACGATTTATTCGACCAACTTAATGGTACAAGAGTTTTCTCTAAGATTGACCTTAGGTTCGGTTATTACCAGTTGAAGGTTAATCTGAAGATATCCCAAAGACTTCCTTCGCACAAGGTATGGACATTATGAGTTTTTTGGTTATGTTCTTTGGATTGACAAATGCACCAGCAGACTTCATGGATCTTATGAATAGAGTGTTTCATGAGTTTTTGGACAAGTTTGTCATAGTGTTTATAGATGACATTCTAATCTATTCTAGTACTAAGGACGAGCATGCAAGGCATTTGAGTTTGGTGTTAGAAGTACTTAGACAGCACCAACTTTATGCTAAGTTTTCCAAATGTGAGTTTTGGTTGGACAGAGTTCACTTTCTTGGTCACGTGATCTCTGGAGATGGAATATCTGTTGATCCAGCCAAGGTTCATGCCGTTAAGGAGTCGCCCCAACAGAAGAGTGCTGCAGATATTCGGAGTTTCCTTGGATTAGCAGGATATACAGAAAATTTATTGAAGGAGTTTCAAAGATTGCAACACCCCTCACTCGGTTAACAAGGAAATATACCAAGTATGCTTGGACAGAGGAATGCGAATCCAATTTCCAGACTTTGAAACAGAAACTAACCAATGCCCCAATATTAACACTTCCCATTGAGAATGGTAAATTTAGCATTTACTGTGATGCATCCAAGATTGGACTTGGCTGTGTCTTGATGCAAGAGGGAAAGGTAATAGCCTATGCTTCTAGACAGTTGAAAACTCATGAGAAGAATTACCCTACACATGACTTGGAATTAGCTGTAGTGGTATTTGCACTTAAGATTTGGAGGCATTACCTGTATGGACAAACTTGTGAAATATTCTCGGACCATAAAAGTCTGAAACATATCTTCACACAGAAGGAATTAAATATGAGGCAACGTCGGTGGTTGGAGTTTGTCAAGGATTACGATTCTGAGATCAAATGACATCCCGACAAAGATAATGTAGTGGCCGATGCTTTGAGCAGAGTGACAACATGAACCCCAACTATGATTTTCGATATGCCATTAGCCTTAGCGTCAGAATTCTAAAGGTTTAATCTAGAAGCAGTATCCAGTGTATCAGCTATGCTTTCAGCCAGAACCTTAAAGCCTACTCTTCTGGAGAAAATAAATGAAACTCAGACAAATGATGTAGAGTGCAACAAGTACAGATTAAGCATGGAATCTACTGTTAGTTCATATTTCAATTATTCCAATAATGGGATCCTTAAGTTTAGAAATAGATGGTTTGTTCCTGCCATTAAAGAACTTCGAGATGAGATTCTTTCTGAAGCACATTCTTCTAGATTTTCTGTCCACCCTAGAAGTACGAAGATGTACAAGGACCTCAGGCAACATTATTGGTGGCCTTGTATGAAGAGATGTGTGGCAGAGTATGTAGGATCGTGCTTGATTTGCCAGCGGATTAAAGCTGAACATCAGAGGCCTGCAGGAACATTACAACCCTTACCAGTTCCCGAATGGAAATGGGAGCAAATAACGATAGACTTTGTTGTGGGATTGCCTGGAACAGCAAAGGGATATGATGCAATCTGGGTAATAGTTGATCGATTAACCAAATCTGCCCACTTTCTACCTATGAGGATGACATACTCGATGGATCAGCTTGCTAAATTGTATATGTAACGCCTGGAAATTTTGGCTATGGGTTTGAGTCTTAGGCTCCCGGGTTTTATTATTTTAAGTGTTATAGAGTTTTAATTCGTAGAAATAATAAATTAAGTCCAAATGGCGAACTGGAAGTTTTGTTAGGACCCTAAGAGTTAGTAGGAATATTATAGGAAATAAGGGATTTTGGAGGAACCAAATAGTGAAGTAAATTGTTAACAAACAATAAAATTGAACTAAGGGTAAAATAGTAATTTCGAAAGTCAAAATTTAAATTAAAAAGGATTTTTCTCTCTCTTCCCTCACTTTCTTCTCCCTCACGGCTTGTAACACCCCCGAACCCACCATGGCTCGGAGCACTACTTTGCTAACCAAACCCACGTTGAAACATAATTTAAACTAGGCCTAGACTCGCTAATTACCCTTACTCTTAACCGCTAAGCACCACGGCGTTTTCCCCGAAAATTTCGGCAGAGTAACGCCTGAAAATGGCGCCTCCAAAAATGCTAAGTACCTGCACACAAACCAATTTTCAACCAGATCCAGAATATTCTTACTCAGCTAATCACTCACTATCCAGCATACAAAATCTCCAATAATAGAAAAATGGAAAACTAAAATACTAACATTCCCAAATGCAGAAAATCCACAGGTTAGGGCGACCTATCACCCTTAACTTAACTATATACAACAATAAACATTTACAATAACCACCAAAATATTAGACCCCACATCTCCGAAGACCATGGTCGAGACGCCCCGACAACTGCCCGCACCGGCATACCGCGTACATCAACGACTGCGTCCCAATCCTAGCTTTCCTCGAAGCTTTAACCTGTACTCCTGTCGTCACCTACACCACAGAACACACACACACGTAAGCTTAAGCTTAGCAAGTAATGAAGAACGAATATAAACATTCACAACGCACACCACACTCACACAATACTCAAGCAATAACCAACAAACAAACAACACCGACAACCAATATTTGCCGTGCACCGAAGTGCCATATTTGCCGTGCACCGAAGTGCCAATTTGCCGTGCACCGAAGTGCCATATTTGCCGTGCACCGAAGTGCCAATTTGCCGTGTAATGACCTGGACCCCGTTCCCGCAGGCCCAGGCCACTACTCAAGATGCCGTGTATGACCGGACCCCGTTCCCGCAGCGCCAGGCGCACTACTCAAGATTGCCGTGTAATGACCTCGACCCCGTCCCGCAGGCCCAGGTGCACTACTCAACCACTCACACAACTCTTAGAACGCAACAACTCACCGCACCCAACACGACAACACCAAGCAATTCATTACTCAAACACAAAACCTTTAAAACCATGCATTAATCAAACAAACTAAGCAAGCAACTAAACCCAACAACAACCAATATTTCATTGCCACACTACTTAATACCAAACAACACCCGGTATTCAATAAAACACAACAAATCAAACAAAACCAAACAAAACAACTAACCAATAATACAAGGCAACCACACCACCCAAAACAATACAGCAACCAAACAAACACACACACTTACCGTTCGGTCTAGGCCCGAAGGCAAAAACAAATATCTCCACTACTTACCTGGCGTCCTAGCCCACTGAGGATGCTCGGTTATCTGTCCACCTACGGCTCGACCTACGACAAATATTCAAACTTTATTAAACTCAAGGTTACATTCACCAATTACAATGTCAATTAACCCCACTAAGATTAATTTAGACTTGACATAACACAATTTGAGGGTTCTCCATTCGAAAACCCGAATTTCACCTAAACGTAAAACTTCGAATTTGCGTAACTTTTGCTACGCTTAACGGAACAACTCGATTTCAACGGCTAAACAATTCAACTAATAACCTAGTTTAACATACCAAGAGAAGCTTATAAAACTAATAACCGTTGCTAAGTCAAAAACCCCCAAAACAGGAACCGGTTTTTATACTAAAACATCTAAAATTCCAACTCTAACCCAATTTCACCAATCTCCTTCCGCCAATCAGGCACATTTCAACTCAATTAGCCTAATCTAACTAAAACCTAACTAAACGGGCAACTAATTTGGGTTCGGTAAAAACCGACCGAAACTTCAAACGCGCGTAACTTTTGCGTCGGTTATCGGAATCGAACGATTCCAGTGGCCACGTACTCCTCTAATAACTGCCAAAATGAATTTAAAAAGAAACGACCGTAGCTAGGTCAAATTGGCAAAAACCGATTCTGCCCCTAACCGGAAATTTCCTCTTTCTGATTTTCCATCAAATTCCACCCAATTCCTCACCAATCGACCACCCATACCCTCAATTAGCATAAACTAACTCAAAATCCCGAAGCTACAAGCAAAACCCGAAATCCCCAAATTGGAGCCCTCGGTTTTTAGCTCCTCCCGAGCTGCACACTACTCGGCATTCCTTGCCAGCACCGAGCTCAGCAATTCAACGCCAAGAGCGACCAAAACAGCCGGCGATTGGAGCTCTAGCAGCTCGTCACCATCGGTCCTGAACAGAACCGAAACAGGGGAGGAGAAACTACCTGTTTTCGGTCGGTTCTGGCGCGGAGAAAGCCAAACCGAGCTCTGGCCTCAGCTCGTCGGCGTCTGCACGTCTGAACGGTGGCCGGAGTCGTGGTCGCCGGAGTCTCCCTCTTCTCACCCTTGCTCCTCGCGCTCAGCGTCGGGCACTCGACAGACTACACGTTGAGTTTCTCCCCTGTTTCTTGCTTGGTTGTGGTCGTGGGTCGCTGAGCTCGATTGGGCTCCGATTGCCGGCCGTTTCTGGTTGCTCTCGGTGTCCAATGGCCGAGCTCGGTGCTGGCATGGATTGCCGAGCAATGGGGAGCTCGGATTTGGGGAAAAACCGAGGGTTTAGGTTTTGAAGCTCGGGTTTTCGTTGTGGAATTCTGGGTTTTCTTATTAGATTATGTTAATTGGATGTTAGGAGGATAGATTAGTGAGGAATTGAGAGAGTTTTGATGAAAAATCGAAAAAGAAAGATTTTGGGTAAAAGGGGCAGTTCGGGTTTTGCCCTTTTTGACCTAGTTCCGGTATTGTTTTAAAATTCCTCTTGGTAGATTTAAAATAGGTTATTAGAGGAGTACGTGGCCGCTGGAATCGTCGATTCCGATAACCGACGCAAAAGTTATGCATGTTTGAGTTTTGGGTCGGTTTTTGCGAACCCAAATTAGTGGCCCATTTAATTAGGTTTTAGTTAGATTAGGCTAGAAATAGTAATTTGAGATGTTTCACGAAAATAAGAGTTTAGTTATGCCCGAACGAAATGAGTTAGAATTTTTGAAGAAATTGTCTTAGCTCGGGATTTCGTTTAGCTTTGAAATGGATGGTTTAGATTAATACTAATGACGTGCTATGAAATGCCTTAGGTAATCCAAGCTCTTCAAGGACGGTGCTCGGCATAACCAGGACACCAGGTAAGTGGATGTTAGGTTTCCGGCCCTTAAGGCCCTACATCGTGTCAACGCTAGGCTTTCTGTTTGATGATGATTTTTCTGTAGAGGTGAGTGGGGGGCTTCATGTCTGGTAGCCTAGGATTTAGCTATTAGTTGGTATTTGATAAAGTTTGTCAAACATCATGTATGTCTATGTATGTTGGTGAATTGTTTGAGATCTGTCGGTAAATTGTGGATGATATGTGGTCCGAATTACCTCATGCTCATTTTATTTAGAAAAAGTAACGAAAATGTTTTAGCATTATTTTTTCACGTTTAAACGGAGAAACAGACACGATGTAAAAACTGAAAAATGTAAAGTGTCTGAGGGAATGGTTCACCCTTCAATGTAAATTTGTGGAACGTCCAGAAAACTTATGATATCTGAGGGAAAGGTTCACCCTCAGATAAAGATTTATTTGTGGAACGTCTAGAGATGGAGAAAACTAATCCCGCCCTCACATTGGGTAGATTAGCATGTATGTACCTGAAAGAACTGAATATGTAGATGAAAACACAATGAATGAATATGTATGCTAAACGAATGAAATGAATATGAACAGATGAAACAAACGAAATGATTATTACGAAGAAACTGTGAACTGCATATGTAGTACAACTTTTTACAATTCATATAGTGCATTCCTTACTAAGCATTGGCTTAAGTATATGTTGCAGGATGTAGGGGCAGAAGACAGGTACAGTGAGTTTCTGAGCATGCTTGGATCATGGAACGCAGTTGGAGGAGTACTAACCCATGGCGGCAACCCGGCAATATGGTTAGGGCGATTCCGACGTGGGTAGTAGGTGTCCTGTTGGTTAGTATGGTGGACGTGTCATGTTTTGGGTAGTTTTACCTGTGTTTTGATTAAAAGAGCAGGAAAATGTTACGTATTGATCGATTGGTTTTGCTAGAAAATGTAACACCAAGTCAATTTTGATGTATATGTAGTGGTATAGATTGGTTTAGAATGATGTATATGTAGTTTGTAGTAGATTGTTTAAAATGTGACTTCTGTATTTTGAGATATACTGGAACTGTTGGTATTTGAAATGTTGGTTATTTTAAAAACATGTAAGGTACGCCTCGATTTTAGAGCGATCCATCAGTTTGTGTCTTTGCTTTTTTCCGAAATTGTAGGTTATATAGTGTTTTGTTTTAAATTGATCTTACTTTAAGTGGTTACTTGTTTTAAAAATGGTTTAGTCTAGTTTAAATGTTTAAAATTCAGAAATTTTTTACGCTCAAAAATAGGTGGGTCAATTTGTCTAGGTTCAGTTTATTTTAGATGTCAGTGAAAAAAACAATTTTTTCGAAAACACATGGGCTTAGGTACAGGTGTAATGTTCAATTAAATCAGGTCCTGTGACGGCCCTACGGGGTTTTGGGTCGTGACGTTATTGATTAAGACACTTGGTCACAATCGTTCAGTTTATTACCTAACAATGCCACTCGCCCATGGAAGTGGCTTCGCCGACTGTAAGTTTTAAGTTTACAGGAATGTCTATAGATTGTGTTATAGTGGTTTTGGTGTTGTCTAACATGTCTAGGTACAAAAAAGCCACGAGTACTTTAAGTGCCCCGAATGGATCCCAATAGCCCGTTATATGGACATCTTACGCCCAACATCCCAACAAATAGGGGTGTTTTTTGTTAACATCGAAATGAAAAGGTAAAAATTCGCAGACCAGGTGAGAAATTTTTAGCAGCTAGCCCGACAATTCGATGGTCGTCGTCGGTCCTACGAGTGCTGAACCATGGCTTCGTCAGATTGAAGTATGTCTCCTATGCAGAAAGTGGAGGAGCCACAAAGTGACGTTGCCACATGTATTAGACTAAGGCTCCATCTTTCTCTGGTGGGATACGTGATTGCCGTACGGGATACGAAGGTTATGGACTGGTGAACAGTTCAAGACAACATTCTATAATAAAGTATTTCATTCGCACTCTACGGGCTAGTAAGAGGTGGAGTTCGCACAATTGCGCCAAACGGGTCGTGGCTGACTTTGCAAAAGTTGACTCGTTGTCTCGATATGCCGGATATATGATCTAATGAGAGGAGG